>JABWDY010011996.1:19774-34630 GCA_013358455.1 Thalictrum thalictroides | reverse complement strand
GGAGTTCACTAAAGATATAGTGATAGAATCCAAATAAAACAAACAATATATATATATACTACAAGCAGGATGGTGAAGTTCCGAGTCTGACCTATAGGCACTATGCTGGTGCTGTAAAAAAAGAATAGGATGGACTATATTTGAGGAAACTGACCAATATTTATGCCCCACTCAGAACTCATCTCCTATGCTCAGCTGTTCAATTGCCTCTCCATTTCCTCTCCTTGTAAGGTTTTTATGATAAGAAATGCTTTCACTTTTGTCAAGATAGGAACATACTCGATCAATATAAAGGTAAAAAAGAGTTTCACATTCTCACTGGAAACTCGCAAAATATATATTCCTATTTTTTATGTATTTTCATCATATATACTGTTCTTTTATGTATAGCTGCATCTACAGTAATTTGGGATGGTAATTTGCTCAACATTGTTGGAGCCTACAGCTACTAAATCTTTGGATGTGCAATCTTGTTCATATAAATGAAAGAGTTTTTAAAAAACATCCAATAGTTTTTCATATGGATATAATTTATATTATGGGTGAATGAGTGAATCTAGCTGAACCTCATTAGTGGGTGGAGTATGTATGTGTTTGAAGAGTTAGCAATTTAGCTGATATTGAAATCTGGGGTTTCCTCTAAAGCTACGGGTCAGGCATTTTGAAATTCAAAGGGTCTACATAAAAACTTCCTGCTATCGTGTATTACTGTTTATATTGTGTTGTGTTCTAATTATACAATGTCCTGCACTCCTACTACAGCCACCTTCTTGAGAAGAATTACATCTCACTATCTCAGCAGCTAATTAAAGCTTGTTTAAGGTCTAACATTTTTACCAAGGGTTGTTCGAAAATCATATATGCAATAATGCATGAGGATCTGTCATAATATAATAGAAGTACAAGTTTACATGATTTATGAGCTAGTGAAATCTAAAAAATTAAAGCGATCATCAGAAACATTACCTTGTTTCATCTGTTATATGTTGCCTTCCTGTAATGTGCTTTGGATTACCGACACTGAAGTTGAGCTTCATGATCCGCTCTCTTTTAGATAAACAGTTACTTTTCTTCGTGTTGTCATGTTGGCTGCTGCACCTTCAAACTCTCAGAATAATTACGTCTATAGGCATGAACAGCGTAAGCATTGTTTCCATATATCTTGTGCATAACCGTGGTCAAGAACATTTGGCATTAATCTTGGAACAACAGATTAGTGTGATCAATTACATTTTGGGCAAGTCCTCCAAAGTGCAAGGACTTGCTTCTGCATAAATTTCCACAATCGACCGCTTCTTATGCTTACCCTTGTGTTTTCTTCGTATTTTGCTCAAGCTCTTGGTTGAAGGCAACTCTGAAAGACATTGATCTGTGTGATAATTGAAATTGGCTTTCAAAGTTGAGGTGGGAACTTCCATATCTATCGGATGAAGAGCAATATCAGAGCTCACACCACTGTCGTCGTGCTTATTTGTTTTTTTAGATACAGATAAAGGGGACATCTGCTTTGTAATTTCTGAAACTGCTTCATCCATACATACAGGACTCACAACTTGGTCAAGTTGCTTCTGTCTACTAGTTTCCAGAAAGGAATTGTTGTTGGAACCAATATGAGCATTCTCTTCATCAGCACAACTAGATTGAATATGTTCTTTGAATGAATTGTAAATCTCTGAATCACGAGAGTCAAATGGAGGGAGCAATCTGTTGATACCATGCTTCACACACACTTGCAAATGTTTTTCACAAAATGGCCAATTATGACTGATATCCTGGTCGCGAGCCTCAAAAACATATTTTCTGCATTGAAGAAAACAAAGTCCTAAGTAAATTTCTCCCATTCAGGTTTTGTTTAAATATAATAATGAAAGCACGGTAATTGCAAGTCAATCACTTCTAGTACTGCACATGAAATCATGGTAAAAATTACTCAAAAAGTGCACAATGAAGATTTGAGATTCTTCCCATATGGAATGAAAGTCAAATATATATACCATATTCGATATCTATCTTTGGATTTAAATGTTCGTAGGAATACATAAAATACAAACAGAGCTAAACACAAACACATAAATCGTCTTCTTAAGTCCCTTAATTGACCAATTGTATAAGTCAAATGACTTAATCAAGAAATCTACCCCAGCATTGTTCATTCTTATCCTATGTAATAAAAACCAAATAATGAACTAGATAATGGACAATATTGAACAACTAGGTTATAGGTAAACAACCACTGCACTATCTACAAGATACTTGTCATTGATTTTGTGAAAGAGATGAGACAACATCTTCTTCAAGTATAACTCATTTGTACAAGATAAATTATATATTTGATGTGAGAATATACCTAAAGAACCCCATTATGTACCTTATGGAGAATGGCTTGGATGAGGGGGCTGTTGTTGCATTATCATTAGAACCCATTTCTTGCAATTTCCAAAAATAATCTGAAACATCAAACTTCTCAAAGGTCCTTACAAGTTCACAACCAAGCAAAACTCAATTAAGTGAAACAAAGATCAGCTCAAAAACACCATAAAATCATGAAATATTGACAGTAATGGAAACCTAAGAAATTCAAAGAAAGAGATCCTAAAACAGAAAGAGAAGTATAAAAATAGATTGCTATGAAAACCCCATATGGATAACAAAATCTTAAAGCAAAAGATACTAAGTAATTTAAGAACTTTTAAGGTATACAATTCATGGGTGCATGAGGGTTACAGAGTCTGACATATAGAAAGAGAAAGAAAGAGAGACAAAGAGAGGTGGGTGTAACACATCAGCAACATAGATGGGAAAGGAGAACTCAACAACAAAGTAATGACTGACTTCTTGTATGCAAACAAAGCTTGATTGCACAAGTGGTGGAGGTGGACTGTTTGAAAGGGCAAAATTGGTAATCTGGATGAAGTCTAGTTCATTCTTGGTTCTATTGAACTGTTGTTGTTTAGACTTGTAGTTTAGACTTTAGAGGCAATAAAGAAATTTAGGGTTGGATTTTGATTCAAATCCCAGGTTGTATAAATTTATGGACCCACACCACATTAGCTCAGTTCATACTTCCCCACATAGGTAGAAAGTATCTATCAGACTATATCATACATTTTGTTTTCATCAATCTATTCTAGTCTAGGAAATGGGAAGTGAAAAGGTTTTTCATAGGATAAAAGGAACATTTTGTATACTGAATGGTGGAAAAAGAAAGTTTGGTCCTCTTATGTTTATATATTTGCATACATATTCAATGTGGACAGAGACACTGCAGGCATTGCAAGTGCTTCTGCCGTCTATTTGATCCAAGGAATCCACAGTTCCCTTATTCAAAGCTCCTTCTAAGCCTTCAGATGAATTATCTCGCCTAATGCAGGCTCTTTCAAACTTGAGAAGATCGAAATACTACACATGTTCTACATGGAGAGTTCCTAACAGCAATTTTAGTTGTTGCTGCTTTTGCAGATAAGCTCAGAGAATCTTGTGTGTCAGGGCCTCAGGGGAGGTTTCGTTTTCAACACCTCTACTTTTCTGTTTGTATATATCAACAAGCAGTGTGGTTCGTGTTTCACCAAGAACAGAATCATTTCCGTTACATAAAGCTTGTACACCACAGCCTCTTACATGTTTCTCAGTAAAGGTAAGAAATATGAGTAGCACAAACGACCATCTTCTCAAAAATTTGAGGATGTTCATGTGCAAAAATTCATAAACTCAGATATTATGTCTATGCAAACTCAATTACAGGACCCCAAAAACAAGATGCCTATCTGAGGAGAAGTGACCTTTTTTCCACCTCACCTGATCATGAGAATTTTCACTAGTCACGCGTTTCAATCAACATTCTAAGGGAATAATAAGTGTTACTAGGGCTGCTAAATTATACAACAAAGCAATCAATAACTTCTATCCTCCCCGGGGGCAACCTTTCTGTTTTTTCTGTCAAAAAATGCTAGCACTATAGAACTCAACCTCAAGGTTCCCTTTGCACCATTGCAGAATTTGCAATCCACGAGAAACAATGGGCATGCTCACTGCAGTTCTCAGAGACACCTGCCAACATTGACTTCAATAATTTTGGTTTTCAGTTGGGCATTCCAGCGAAATGTCAACACAACAAATGCTGTATTCTCTTCAAGCATCTGCGGCAGTCTTGCATCAAGAGCCAGCCGCAGCTTAGGTCTCAGGGCTGGCTTTGCTGATGAATGTCACAAAACTTCAGTAACACCAGACATGAGATAAGTTTCACGTAGATCTGACTTTGGGGCTCACTTTGCAAACTTCTACAATAAATCCACAATCCATGAGAACCATCAACCATGCTCGCTGCTGCTCTGAGAGACGATCACGCGGACCTTTAACTTCAACAAGTTTGGCTTCACCAGTGTAATCTCCAATAAAGCGCCATAGAAACAAATCTGGCATCCCCCTTGACCAACTCCTGTAATCTTGCGCCAAGAGCCTACAGAGTGAGGCTAGACAGGTACCACCAACACATGTAACAGCAGCCCGCAGATCAGATAAAGAATGCCGATCCCAGTTGACACCCCGGCAAGATGTACCAACATGTGATTCCCATGTAGTGACAAGGATCTCTTCAGCCAACCCACTGTGGATCTTTTGAAGATGAGATTCAATGAGGGACTTTCTCGCTATGTAGAAATTATCAGTCTCAAGATCTAAAGGGGCCGTCTGCAAACCCCCCAGAAGACAGGAACTATTTTAGTTGCACTGGAGAAACTAAAAGTTGGATTGATTAGTTTACAATGGGAGGCAGACCATAAGCAAAAGAAATTTGTAATATGTTAGGCTCTGTGTACCTGAAATCTGGTGGGGAAGACATCTGGCACATCAGTAAAGATAATATCCCACATGAGAAGCCCAAAAATAGTCATCCAAATGCCACTCTCTGTGTGTACACCTTGCCAACCACCTCCTTCTTCGGCATAATATTGCAGAGCCAGCTCCTCCACACCACATTGTTCACCATCATTACCATAAAACCTGTTCTTCATCCCCATATCACAGTTCAAGGGTCTTCCCAGAACATGCACCTAATACAAGGCAGAAAAAAAGCAACTGTTATAGTCATAACCAGCATCAACACAACCTAACAAGATGAGAAAAAAGCTCTTCATTTAGGGAAACAAAAAAAAATTTATATGGGAAATGGCACAAGAAATCTCAACCATTTCAATTCTCTACCTAAATCAACACAACAAGATACCCATCTATATGAAGAAACCAATAATGCATGGGAGTATTATTAATCCCTAGCATACAGAAATCAAACAGGCTAAGAGATCGATCTATGGTAGGGTTGATGGTAATAAAATACCAACTAAAGCTTTTTATTAAGAATACCCCACAGAACAGATTAAGAAAACCCCAATGTGTCACTTGGCACCTCATCAAGTCCACAATAGAGATATAGAGCTGATGGAGCAGTCCACGACGCATAGTTGTGTAAGCTAATATGACTTAAGAAAACTCGAGGCAATGAATATAGGAATTAAACTGAGCCATTCCTGACCTTCACAGAGATAGAATAGGAGTATGCATATATTGAGGATAAAATGCAAACGGTGGGGAGATGAATGGATGGAGAAACAAATTATTAGGAAAATCAGAAAGTTCATTGAGAGTGTAAACACCTGGTGCTGTGAAACCCTCCCATACATTCAATTCGGGTGGTATTGCAGATGATGCAATATTGCTTGCACCTTCCACCCTTACCCTCTGTGACAGCTATTTTTTTAAAAGGAAAGGTTATGGGTTAACATGTGGACTGAACCGTTTTAGGATTTTTATTCTAAAAACAAACAACTGTTGGGCTCCAGTTACACCTGCACACAGGTTTGACTTAGGCCCTCATATTGAAGCAACAAAGAGTCTAACCTCCTTAATTTTCCTCTTGATGGACTCTGCGAAACTAGGAAGTTTCCAGCGTCTCGGTGGTCTTCCCAAACGTAGTACTCGCCTTTGCAAAGCCATTCTGGAACCAGCGCGCACCCATGGATCTGATAAGCCTTCTTCAGCAACTGATAGACTCTCATCAACATGACCTACATGCTCCAAGTCAACTGACAGCCTTAGGGTCCAATATCCCCGTCTTCCATCCGAAGTAATTGCCCCTAAGAGATGCTTCAATAACCTTATTGCATCCTTGTACCTGAAATGAAAATTGTATATCTTATTAAGTACAAAATATTTAATTTTCTAAAATGACTTTGTCAAATTTAACAGTTGGTCCAGGGCCTCATATAAATAACTAAGTCTGTATGCATTGCTCCGGAATGGATTTATTGAGGAGTACTCAGGTAAAACTGTAAAAGTAACCTCCTGGCCAATCGGAGTTAAATCCACCTCAATGGCTCAAGCAATGTGTGGCACAACAGTCTTCAAAACAAAAGAATTCTAAATAACAAGAGTCAATAAACAATATTAGTACCTGCGCTCATGCTCGAGAAAGGAAATTCCCAGTGTCACCACTTTTGAGTACACCCATGAAGCAGAGAAAAATGAAAGGAATGTCCCTGCAGAATTAGGACTAGAAGGCAGGATGACGTTCCCAGGATAGTTGGAGATACGACCATCTGATATCTCTACGCATCGTATCACCATTTCATTGTTATTTTCGTCAACGGATTCATCCATTACTTGTGCAACTTCAATGGCCTGTTCCAGACATCTATAAGAACCAGTAAAGAAGGTAACAGATAAAATTTACATAAGTTTCTATTTGGAGACAAAACATTACCTCTTCGTATGCAAGGAGGTCAGATCGGCCTGGAAAAATATGGTTTGAGATTTTGCAGTTATAAGTTGGATACTTCACAAGCCCCAAATCGACAAGAAGAAAGGCTGAGAGATCCTGGTCCCCATTCAAAAAGAAAAGCCTCTGCACAAAATCAACAAGATTATATACTTGAAAAATATCGCCAGAGATCACACTTATGATTCAAATGTGAGAACCTGGACGCGCCAGAGAAGGAATTCAGCAGTCGGAGAGATCCGAACACAGGTTCCTGTCCGATCCAAAACTAAGGATGGCAGTGATGGACTGCATATTTGAAAGTTTTATAAAACAGTATCAAACAAAAGAACTAAAGACAACATCATAACTGAAAACAAATTAATGTAGACAAGCAAACTTCTCTTATACCATATCCCATCTTCATATGAAGCCAATAGTGATGCAACCAGTTCCTGCTTTCTTGTAGAATCTTTGTGAATCTTGGATGATTTCAGAGGGAAAAAAATGCAAAGGTATTTTAGGAGATCCATCTAAGAAAGCAAAAAACATATAAAAAAGAATAAGCTATTTAATGCATGGTTATTCTGCTATTATCTATTGCTAAGCATCTACATCCATAATTGATGCCTACCAATCAGAACTCCAAATTTGAAAAACATGTGCTGAAGCCATCTGCTGGTTACAATTTGAATTAGTGTTTTTCCCTTGACGTGTATGATTAAAATCGCAAATGCTTTATAGTATATTTGAGAACAATGAAGGTTAAACTATGTTTGACCCGTATCTGTCCACATAGTTGATCTCTTACTTTGCAGTCATCGGAAGTCAGTGCATCAATGTAGGAGCACAAACTATGGCAACCTCCAATTTAGGAGTAACCATCCATAATGCTCCAATTAGCCGATAAATATAGGTAAAGCCTACTACTATCTGAATACTAATTATAACGTAATAAAGTTCTGCAGAAGTGAAAAAACAATAGAAAATAAATACTGATGTATGACAAGCAAGTATAATCTTCAAAAGAACTACCTTTATAATTTAGTCACAAGATATCAGGTGTTTGTATCTACCTAGCACGTGAAAAGAAATTATGTGATGGAAGTAATGGACAAGAAATAGGACCCTACAGAAGTCAAGCACACATATATTTCAATACCAAACATTTCAACAATCTATCAATGGCTACAAGAGGCTAAATCATCCAGTATTGGTTCAAAACATACAACATTAAGATACACAAACCTTCACATGTAGCTGACGCATAAGTTCTCGTAATTCGGAAACATTAAGCATATCTAGCACATCCTGTAATTCACAGCCATTAAACTTCGTGAACTCAAAGGAACAGATATAGCCTGCTCCTGTAACAAAAGATAGATGAATAAACATGTGGCAACCAAAAATTGCAATTTTGACATTTGACCAAGAAAGAGTACTAAAATAAAATGACAATACAAATTGTATTTACCACAAAGCTCTTTAATCGCGTGTTGATACTCCACTATTTCGGGATACGAAACACTAGACATTCGAAACCATGGCCCTGAAAAAGTTCCACCAAACTGTCATGGCACACACATACTTGCACATCTCTATATATGTGGACAAGTTAATGATATGTCAAAATAGTTACAAATTACTAGGACAGAAACCATACAAGATTAATGACAGTACTTTTAGTGTAAACAGATATCGAGCATGAAAATAAGAGTTGGTAATGAGCACCTTTTCGTGTATAGAGCCGAATGAAGAGTCTCTGACTATCATCAGAAAGTGCTCTGAAAGATTCTGATGGCAATTTTACATACAGAAAATTATAGAAAGATCAAAAGGATAGTTTACTAAGAAATATGAAGAATGCTGAAACATTTCATACCTATATAGACATTTTCATCATCTGTGAAAAGGTGATGGTGATTTCTCATAACTTCATGTAGTAGAAGACAAAAGTTTTGCTGATATCTCGCGATGCTAGGTGGGAAGCTCTTGTTGTACTCAATAACACTCTGAACACTTTTCCACAAGGACTCAAAAACCTTACGATGATTGTATTCCTTCTCCTCAAAAGATGGAATCTCTTGACAAACAATCTTAACTGGAACAGCATCAAGGGGATGTTTCGGAAGAGACAACACACTTCCCTGACACACATTTAAATGGAGGGTTACAGTTTACTACCCACAAATGTGATGTTATGGAAACCCCCAACATCAATATTACTATATCTGCTAAAGAAAATAATACCTCAAGCTTCAGGTTATACTTCTCAATTAAAGGAGACAGATATTTAGCCAACTCTCGAGGGAGAAAACCTAGCACTTTCATGCATCCAGAATCCATGAAAAGCACCTGCATCAAGGTGAGCATTGAGGTATAAGAAAAAACCAAACTGTAAGAAAGTCGAAAGAAAATACCAAAATTAAGTCGTAGATGAACCTTAATTGCATTAGGATCCTTGCTATTATTTGGGTCTCTTGAAAGAGAGATGGCGTTCCCTTGTTTGAACTCAACTTCATCACTAAATTTTCGACCAACAATATAAGTCTCAAGAACTTCTACTGATTTGTCACTTGTAGAACAAGTATCAAGCTTAGGCATTGTGCATTTTGATAGGAACACATCAATTTCTTTCTCCTTGTCATTAACAAAGTCTTTTCTCAATAAAGTTTCAGAAGCCTCTTCACATTTTTCAAGAGTGTTAATCGAACTCAACGGTCGAGGACCATCAACTTCAGGCAACCTGCATCTGGTTCTTTGGGAATAATTGTGATCTGAAATGCTCGGTGATACATTGGACTTTATATTATTTAATCTTCCTACATCAGTACTCTCCTTTGATTTAGGCGAAAAACTGAACTGCAGAAGGGTTCGTTGGGTAAGCTTGCGTTTAGTTCCTCTTGATAAACACACATCTGTAAATCAGTTGCTAATCAAATAAAATGACCACACTATACCGTTACAAAAGGGGTGGGGATTCCTCCAAATCAAGATTTGGTTTCGGTTTCAGCTTGCATCATAATAATGGTCAAGGTGCTATTTTGTGAAATGTAATTAGATTGTTCATCAGAAATTATATCAATTAACTAAGATTTGGTTTAGCTTGCATCAAAATTCAAAACCATTTGGATATGATAAATATGCTTAAGTTAGAAACTATACCCAAATGAGAGTTGATCATATAATCATCTCCGCGAACAGCTTTTCCACAAACAGGGCAGGTAACCCAATCCACCTTGTGTGCCTCCTTCTTCTCCTCCTCTTCCTCCTCCCCAATCTGAGGACCAAGGTCGACGATCTGATGTTTCGATGATCCTTCTCCATTATCTTCTTTAATGACACTTAACAAGCTCTGAATATTAATCAAATTACAAACTGATGGGTCAATATCAAATTAAACCTAAATACAAAACATCAGAAAAGAAGAATTATGTGAACAAAAAGAGAGAGAGAGAGTACCTCGGGATTTGTAGAGAATAGAGATTGACGATTGGGGAGAATTCTTCTCCGCTTTCCAACCAATCTAATTAAACTCTCTTTCCCCTTTAGCATCGTTAGTACCATGGATGCCCTAGCTTCTTCTCGTTTTCCCCATTTCTGCAATTTATCACATTCGCGCCAAATCAAAGCGGCAAACGCTGGGTTTCCGTCAACGGGCTTGTTTCCCGTTTGGTTGGATGTTGTGCGACTTAGATTTGGGCTAGCCTGTAATTGAATCAGATGATGGGTTGGATCCTTGTTCGGGCTTAAATATAGCAACATCATTACAACCCATTCGATTTAGTCTGTCTTCTTCCTAACCTCTGCTTAACTGTCAACACTCAACAGTATGAATTCCAAACACCCGTTCCCTCCACATTCACATTCTTTTTAAGACACTCTCTCTCTCATGTCACCATTTATTATGAAAACTCTTCATCTGTTCACTGAAAGAAAAAGCACTCTCATCAAAATGAAAATTTGTATTTCTAGATTTTCTACACTTTCTACTCATCTCTCAACACCACAAACACAAGAAACCCACTTCATTTCTCTAATCCACGCTTCCAAAACAAGCAAACAACTTCAACAAATACATACCCAAATCTTGCTTAACAATCTCTCACAAAATAGTCGAATTGTTACCCAACTTATAGCATCTTGTTCTACTTTGAAATCCATTGATTATGCTCTTTCCATTTTTCAACATTTTCATGACTCCAATTCGTTTTTATTCAATTCTATTATTAGAGGTCTTTTTGAGAATACCCAATTTAAGAATTCAGTTTCGCATTTTGTGTTTATGTTAGAATTGAGTGTTTTGCCTGATCGTCTTACTTTTCCATTTGTACTTAAATCTGCTGCTGCATTGGTTCAACTTGGACTTGGAAGAGCTCTTCATGCTCAAATTAATAAAAGAGGTATTGATCTTGATTCGTTTGTTCGAGTTTCTTTAGTTGATATGTATGTGAAACTTGGGCATTTGAATTTTGGTTTGAAATTGTTTGATGAAACGCCTGAAAGGAATAAACTTGAGAGTATACTTTTGTGGAATGTTATAATAAATGGGTGTTGTAAAGTTGGTGATGTGAAGAGGGCTAGTGAGATTTTCGAGGCAATGCCGGAGAGAAATGTGGGTTCTTGGAATAGTATGATTAATGGGTTTTTGAAAAAAGGGGATTTGGAACGTGCAAACTTGCTTTTTGATCAAATGTCTGAGAAGAATGTGGTTTCTTGGACAACAATGGTTGTAGGACTTTCGCAAAATGAAGACCATGAACAAGCTTTGAGACTGTATCATCGGATGTTGGATGAGGGGGTGAATCCCAACAACTTCACTGTTGTTTCTGCCTTATCAGCTTGTGCAAGGCTGGGTGCACTAGGAACGGGAGTGCAGATACACAAGTACATTACACAAAACCGATTCCAGCTGAATACAGAAATAGGAAATGCTTTGGTGGATATGTTTGCAAAATGTGGAAAAATTGAAAATGCAAGTAGGATTTTCAGCGATTTGAAAAAGAAGAACCTTCTTACTTGGACTATTATGATATCAGGCTGGGCTATGCATGGATGCTCTGATCTTGCTCTTCAATACTTTGATGACATGATAAGCACAGGTGAGGTGAGAAAACATATGTTTCATTGTCATCTTTCTTATAATATCGACAATTAGATTTACAAATTCAAGTATGTAATGTATTCACAGGGGTCAAGCCAGATGACGTTGTGTTTCTAGCTGTATTAACCGCATGTTCACATTCTGGGCTGGTGGATCGAGGACTACACTTTTTTAACAGCATGAGACTGGACTACTCGATTGAGCCTACTGTGAAACATTACACCTGTATGGTGGATTTATTTGGTCGAGCAGGTCAACTTGAGGAAGCCTTAAAGTTCATTGAGAGCATTCCCATCAAGACTGATTTTGTTGTATGGGGAGCACTATTCTGTGCATGTAGGGCTCATAGAAATATCAAAATGGCAGAACTAACGACAGAAAAGCTCTTGCAACTTGAACCTAGACATCCAGGAAGTCATGTTTTCTTGTCCAACATCTATGCTGAAGTTGGGAGATGGCAAGATGTAGAGAGAGTGAGACTTTCCATGAAGACTAAAGGTATTGAAAAGCCTCCGGGCTGGAGTTATATCGAGGCGGAAGGCCTAGTCCATAGGTTTGTAGCCAATGATCATGCCCATCAGCGTGCAAAAGAAATATACACAAAGTTGGAGGAACTGGCAACAAGTGCTCGGACACAAGGTTATAGGCCAGACACTGAATGGGTGCTTCACAATATTGAGGAAGAAGAGAAGGAAGACTCGTTGGGAAGTCATAGTGAGAAACTGGCTCTTGCGTTTGGCCTCATCAGTACCCCTGACAGGACGACCATTAGAATTGTAAAAAATCTGCGAGTTTGTGGAGATTGTCATTCATTGATGAAGTATGTAAGCATGATAAGTGGGAGGGAGATTATATTAAGGGATACAAAACGCTTCCACTGTTTTAAGGATGGAGTGTGCACATGTGGAGATTACTGGTGATAATCGCCTACTGAATAACACAGACAACAACTTCATCAGCCCATGTGACCATGAGGTTCAGATAATGGTCAGTAGAAGTGTAGAACATATACACGGTCACTACAGATGTAGCTTTAGCTGGAGTTGTTAACAATTGTTCAAAATTCAAACTTTTAAGAGCATGAAAGCAGCGCACTCTTTTCCAAAATTTTCTCCTTTTAAGTTGACCATTTTTTTATTCTGTTCTGCACTTCTGCCCATATGCTACCATTCATAAAGCATATTCATTTGTCAAGTCATTTAGCTGAAGTGAGAGTGTGGGAACTGAGAAGTACATCTCTGTCTTGAACAGAGTGATCTTTAGACAAGGCAAAGTATAACCTTAAGCAGTAAGCCAGTAACACAATTCTTGAACTCATCTTCGGGTTCAATATAAATAAGAATACAAAGCTAAACAAGCACAAATTGCTTCCTTGCTGTTGGATTTTTTTCTATGGAACTTTTGTTTGAGGAGTAAGTTCTACAGTCTACACTCTGTACAATTAAACATCTATGAAGAGTCCCCTGATTTTCTCAGAACAGTTTAGCTCAGATATCAACCCTGTCCAACTCAAACTTCAACCTTGTCAACATCATTATCTTCATCACCAGAGCTAAGCTCACCTCTAGAGATGAAACCCATGAAGCTCTTTGTGGCCCGTCCAACAGCTTGAGAAGTCTTCTTTGCAGCTCCCACAACAGCTGGTTGTAAAGATATGACTGGCAAGTTTGCTCTCTCCTGTATCATTGCTGTATAGGGTACATGAGATCAATCGGTTTAATGACACATACAAATATTAAAAAATACAAAAAGAAAAAGAAACCTAAACATACAGATAGTTTGTTGCCGAGCAAGTGCGCCAATCTGCCGAATTCCAGCTTCTGCTGCTTGCACAGCTTGAGTTGATTTGTTAACTCCATCTGCTATCTCCTGACTGAGTGCCACAAACAACAAAACTTTTAACATTGCCAGGGTTCAAAGAGGATATAATGTAACTAAATTTGTGCACTTATACATTTAGGTTCTGGCCTATATGAGAGCAAGATGGAGCAAGAAAATTTGCATAATATAAATATGTAATATACTGCTATGCCAATCAATAGCGTATGCACAGATTAAAAAAATGAGAAACAAATCTGACAGGAGGTCATATAAAGCATCCAGTATTACCTCAAGTCACTCAGTTCTAAAGTAAGATCGCTAATTTCCATGCCTGAAAGCCTGATTGCAGCCATTGTACTTGGAAGTTCTTCGCGGGCTGTATCTGCTAGCTTTGAGAGAGATGTTGCAGCCCTTGCCATTGCCTATATAAAGAAAGACGCCAAAAGGAATCCTAATCCTTAAGCTTTGAGCTCAACCAAAAAGCTTTCATTAAATTTTTTTTGAGTTTATGCAGTTTTATTGGAATGTCCGAATGTATAAACATATATATCCAAATGTATATCACTTAGTACAAATGCACCATAACATCAAGCTATGAGCTATGTAACTGTTCTTAGACTAGTAAGGGAAAACGATTTGAATTTCGGGAACATGAGTCATCCTTTAACTTTTTAAATTACGTTGCTTCTTCTCTGACAGATATAGTTGTACAAATGGAGGTCCCAATATCAAAAAATAAAAATCCACGAGTCTGTGCAGTACAAAAGGAATTCATGTCGAACTGATTAATGTGAAATTGTGAAGTATCATGGTGGAGATTTTGATATAATCTCATGTATGATTAAAGGTACATATTCTTCGTTGAATTATACCATCAAAACTTTTCAACTCTTTAAACATGATCAACAAATTGTATGGCTATGTAGATGTGATAATATATTGGATTTTAGGGTCATTGCAATTGATGAGTTAGAAATGTCAAACGTCAGCATGTATCCATGCCTTCCGTACATAAGGTAGAATTCAGGATTCAAGAACATTGTCAGGGCATGTGATTTAGACGACAATCATCATTTCTTGGTGATAAGGAACCCTAGTATAAAGGTCGTTCCCAGGTAATCCTAGTAGCACAGTGCCTTGTCATAGTCTTGTATGAGAAAAACAAAAGAACAGATAAAAGAAA
>JABWDY010011995.1:0-10526 GCA_013358455.1 Thalictrum thalictroides | reverse complement strand
AAGGGAAGTGATTCACTACTTGCATGACGGCATCGAGATGAGAGGTACTGGGTCTTGAATACTTCTTGAGGTCGAGTTCCTGGGTCGAGAGCAAGGGAACTCAACAAACCTAATTATTACTTGTCTATGAGTTTATAGTTAGATGCATGGTAAACAAGAGCATGAGTAGTTAATTTGGAAACTTACCTATGAAACAAAGTAATACCCCGCTTTTCTCTCCATATTCACAATCTTTTATATTTCCTGCTTGCTTTACTTTGTTTGCACTTTTCTCTACTTCAATCATAATACTCTCAATCAATCAATTCTCACAATTCATCAATCCTTCCATTAACGACATCATTCATCATCGTTGCTTCTTATCTGTAGTCAAAGTACCCAATTCTTGGAAAGAGTGGATTCGTTACCCGATACTTGCCTCTTTGCTAATTCTAGGATTGGTTTAGTTGTCCAGTTAAAGGTTTATAAATAATATTTGATACCATAGCATTTATTTAGTAGTGCTAGTAGAGTTAACTTGCTTTTGCAGATTGGGTTTGCTAGCACTGCTAAAGGTTTGACGGGAAGGCACTACTGAAGGAATTCCCGGAAAACCGTGAAATCACTTATCACATCCTTCGAACTTCCAGCAATGCCTTTACCCATCACCATATCTTGTTCCTGGTTGATGATGTTACATACTTCAGGTTCCTCCTCACTACCATGGCAGCTCGGTTTGCTGCCTTGGGAGTCCTTCTTCGGCACCCATACCTTCTCATTGTTGGCTTTCTTTTGTTTAGGGCAGCTTGTATTTGTGTGTCCAAACACATAACATGACGAACAATTAGAAGGGTTCCAATTGTATTCTACTGGAATGTGGATGACCCTAAGATTATACAAGATGAGAGTCACTTCTTTAGGATAAGTACATTCTGTAGAAATCTCAACACATACTCTAGCAAATGAAGTTCTTTGCATAGTTTCTGTGAGCTTGTCTGGGTACATAGGTCTACCAATTGCACTTCCCACTAGACTAAAGCCATGATCATCCCACATCTCTAAAGGAAGTTTTTTAAAGATAACCCAAATAGGGATGGTCTTGAGCTCACTCAAATCTGCTTCATGAAACAGTTTCCATGGTCGTATGATAAACAACCGACTAGCAATGTGTAAAGAACCCATGTATAGCACCTTTTCCCTATCTTCCTTACTTGAGAATTCAAAAGTGAAGGAATGCTCACCATAAGTCTTCATAATGATATTTTGAATCTTCCTGGCCTTTGACACCACTTCTTTGACGTAGCTATACCCTGGATGTTTTCCAATGAAGCTCCCAACTACAACCTTTTCATACTTTGAGTTTAAATGTGCAAACTGTTTGGTTTCAATATGTATCACTGGCTTGCCACCAACTAAGGTTGGTGGAATGTATGTCAACCCTTTGTTCTCTGATTTTTTGCCTAAAACTTCAGCCCAAGTGTTCTTACCTTGTTGCCCAATTGACCCGAACTGGATAGGTACATTCTGTAACATAGTAAACAAGGCCCCATTGTTGTTATTCCTGCCCTTTGGTGAGTGTATTCCATATTTTACCATCTCAGAACTAACCAGGAATTGTCCCATCTTTGCATGTAAAGTGGGCTGTGCATCATTGCAACTTTCATCATCAAGATGCTCAAGACAATTGGTTGTACTCGTACCACCAGAACCAGCAGCAAGTCCATCCTTGATGTGTTCTTCTTCCTCTGCTTGTACTGCCCATGAAGTTGTAGCTTGATCTAGGTGGATTCCTATTTGCACTCCAAATCCTACTTGGTTCCTAACTTTAGAACTTGGATTACCATTAGTGTTAGGATCACAAACAGCCTGTAAGGTCCCTCCCTTTAGACTTCCACTTTGAACTGGATTAAGACTTACATCTTTAGCAGTAGTGCTAGATGCATGAGATGTTGCCTCATTAGGACTTCCAATCTGGTTAGGGCTAGAGCTTCCATTTTCGGTTGTTTCCTTCTCTATAACAATCCCAATTGGAGTAGGACTTCCTGAATTAGGAAACATAGCTTTGTTAGGATTTCCAATCTCAGTACTTCTCTAAGTTAGGACTCCTAGCATCAGCCAACTTGGAAGATTTCCTTGTTGGATTAGGACTCCCAAAAAGGAAACCTTTCTTCAACCCAAAAGAACTCCCACGTTCATGGCTGCCACCGGCCTGAATCTTGTTGAACGGAGTGCTAACTTCACAATCAGGACTGCCTTTGCTCATTGCTGCCTTGGTTACTTTTGGATTTAACTCTAATGAACCACCAACTCGATCATGGCTGCCTTTGCATGGTGATTGAAGACATCCAGCATCGTTTTGACCAAAAGAGACATCACTACTGCCTATACCAGCACCATTATCACATTGTGGGTTGCCTCCCTTTTTACTTGAGTTTGAACATCCTATATTAGGGTTTGCATGTTCACAACCAGTCAAAGCACATGGTGTTTGAAACCCTAATCTAGGTTTAGGTCTTGCATTGAACATGCTATCATCTCCATCACCATGATCAGACAACTCATATTGCTCCTTCATCTCTGCCACACGCCTTTGATAAAGCTTCTTAAGAGAACCATAGCCATATTTCACCATTAATTCCTTCTCAAGTCTTACGAGTTCTTCATCTTCAAAATCTCCATCAAAACCTTCTTCGAAATCATCAAATTCTTCACTTTCATGCCTCGAATCCATAAAAAACTCTTGTTCGTTCAATAAATGATCTTTGGACGTCATTAAACCAGATTAAAATTGACTAAAAACGGCTAGAATTAGGGTTTTTTTTGGAGGATGAACAGTAAAACCGTGATGAACAGTGAATTCACCCTAATTTCGTCCCCATTAGAGCTCCTCAAGCTCATGGGCCTCTTGAAACTACTTCCTCCCGTTAACATATTTTGGCATCGAGAGAGAGAAAATAGGTTAACATTTAGTATAAAGAGTTGTAATTCATTACTTGCATGACAACATCAAGATGAGAGGTACTAAGTCCTGATTACTTCTTGACGTCAGTGAGTTTCTGGATCAAGAGCAAGGGAACTTACTACCAACTATGGCATCGAGATGAGAGATAGTTGGAATGCATGGGAAACAACCGCAAGTAGTTAATTTAGATATTTACCTAAGAAGCGAAGTAATACCCCGCCTTTCCTTCCATATTCACAACCTTTACTTTATATTGCTTACTTTACTTTACTTGCATTTACATTACTTTAGTTTAATTCACTCAAAATTACTCTCAATCAATCAAACTCCTACATTTCGTCAATTAACCATCAATCCCTTCATAAACGGCATCATCCTTCATCGTATTGTTTCTAATTTGTAGCTAAGTAACCAATTCTTTGGTGAGTGGAATCGATGCCCTGAACTTACTAGTATACTATTCTTAGTTTATTGTGTAGCTTAAAGGAAATTATAAATACATTTTGATATTGCGATTAGAAGTCACATTCTACTCTTCATTAAATTATTTCTAATCTTGATTTTTGTAGAGACAACACCTTGGTCTCTAACCTAGACTCCTTCTAGGGTTTCACCAATCTTCACTTGAACAAATCAAGTTTGGGGTTTCTCTTTAGGATTCCTCTCAAAGGTTGTAGAGAAATAAATTTGAAGCTCTCAAGTTGGTTTATAACAATACCCACTACAACAATCACTCACCTCACAAGATTAAGAATTAATTTGAGTTAGTGGTGGTAGACTCCAAGGATAGAAATGAATTTTTTCAATTTCTTCTAGGGTTTTTACCTCTATGTGTAGGAGAAGATGAACCATCAAAATCAAGTGTTCTCTAGGATATAATGTCGCTTATATACCCCTTGGACCCAATAGATACGTTGCTCAAAGTTGGGTTGACCACTTTGGGGCTTTGGAGATTTGGGTTCAATGAATCAGCCCTTGTAAATTGCCCAAAATAGAATTTTCCCGCAAGTCAGTCGACTGAAGAAAACCTTGAACAAAATCAACATAAGGTTACTCGACTGATGATAAAGGCAGATCCTTTCTTCCTTGGTTAGTCGACTGATGAAGAAAAACTCTCTAGCCATATGGTCAGTCGACTGATGAGCTATTACTTTCACGGGCCTTTCATGGTCAGTTGACAGATGAATTGAACTCCTGGAATCTTTCATGGTCTTGCCATTCCCTGGAACTTCCTGGGAGTTGCCGTGCTCGTCAAATCTTGAGGTCTTCAGCTCTAAGGCTTCATAGACACACTCTAAACAAGACTTTGACACAATACAGGGACGCAACATATACTTTACATGTGAAATGACTATTTTGCCCTTTTGTCATAATTTACAAACTAAATACGTTTACAGATTAGTCCAAATGGTCCATGACTACATGGAACCATCATATCAAATCAATTAATTACACTCATGGATTTTGGAAATTAGTTGGCACTCGTACAATTCTACAGTCAATGTGGAAGTTGATATACATATTCTAATCGGACTCCTATTTAATTGTAGTTCGGAAATCCAAACATTCTATATAACAACATTCTACTGTTTCATCTCTTTCACTTCACGTAACACAATAGGGTTATTGTTTCTCTTCGTCAAATTCATTATTAGGCTTTTGTTAAGGTTTTAGTTTCTAAGAACTTTCAAAAATATCAATAACTTCCCATAATTCTAATAGTTCGGAAATCGAAACCCTTCTCTATAATAACTTCACTCGTAATTCTAATAGTTCTGCTACTATATCATTAGTGATATACATATTGGTTATTTAAAGAAAAGAAGGTTGTTACTATTCCAACAGCATGAGAAGTTGCAACCGACTTTATAATGGCTTTTCTTATGATAGTAGTAACAATTTCAATTGGTGGAACAATTATCCTTGTCCAATGTATGCATCAAAGCCATATGAAGTCCCTCCTCTACATGAGTATCCACTACCACCACTAGTGCTACCTCTATAATGTTTTCCCCCTTCCATGGATTATTCAGGCTCTTTTTCCACCGGCGGGGTGTATGTACCCTTTCTTGTATCCTCATCACTATGTGAATCCCAATATTAATAAGTTGCGCTATGATGTTCTTAAACAGATAGGATATTACTTGAGTTATAAAACTTAAAAAAGACGCATTATTGAAGAACAATGACAATATGGATGAGGAAGTATGGGTATCTACTCACTTAATTGTTGGATTCAACATGGTTAAATACATGACAAGTGACATATTGATCTTCGCCAATTTTGATGTTGGTTAAAAGTTGTATTTGTGACACGTAACTAAACGGGCTAAGTTTTTTAGACTCAACTCACTCGACTACACACTCTCTCACACTCGTCTTACCCAATTGGCAATATGAAAATAAATTTATAAAGTTCTCTTGTGGTATTAATTAAGCTACAAATAGTATAATAATAAGAAAAGAGTATCGAATCAACTCACCCAACAATTGGGGACCTAAACACAAACTAGAAACAAAATAATGGATGATGTCGTTTATGGAGGAACTTATGAAATAAAGATTGTTGTTTTAAAATTGATTTGTAGGGATAATTTTATGTAAAAACTAAATTAAATTAAACAAAAGTAAATAAAGTAAAATTAGGGTCTATGAATTTGGAATGAAAGTGAGGTTTTACTTCACCGTCCTAGGTAAATATCAAACTTTCTAACGCATTTGTTTCCCCTGCTCCAACTATCTCTATCTCTATGCCATAGTTGGTAGTGAGTTCCCTCTCGTCTCGATGCCAAAAGTCACCCACCTTAATAAATACTAGAGTCTTTGTACAAAATTCTTCTAAAAATTCATAAGGGCCTCAAGAAGTAAAATAATTACCTTCAACCTTTCATCTCGATACGGTCGATAGCAAGTAGTATTACACCTTTTAACTAAAGATATATAATTAACTCGAGTTAACTCGCTTGGGCCGAGTTGGGTAAGTCTGGCAACCCGGTTGGGGCGAGTTGAACAGAATTCAGAATTTTAGTTTTGTCTGACTTTGAGCTCCTTTCTAACTGACTTCTACTACTCCAAAGGCTTTGATATTTCACAGTCTTGAAGTTGAAATTGTGATATTTTCAATGGTGTCTTCGAATCGTCAATCGGAGTTCTCTAACCTTGTTTTCCATTAGCTCCAAAATACTTCATTTTCAGCAATTTTTCTGCAATTTTTTCTTCCTTTTGCTTTTTTGTCGTGTCTTTGACCTGAAATGTGGTAAAACTAACAAAACCATGTATATCATATCACTTTAGAGATAAACTTAAGATAATTAGAGGCAAATAAAAGGGATGAATAAGCACTTTTGGGTGCTTATCAAACACCCCCAAACTACACCTTGCTTGTCTTCAAGTAAGAATTACAAAGCAAAACAGGATAAGTGCGTGAATTTTGGAAGAATTTTTAAATACCTTTGTCTCCATTTTGGAAGAATTTTTCCTATATAGAAAATAAACATGTTGTGAACAGTAATAACTAATGTTAATGATGCATGCAACGAGGGTCTTTTGTGGTCAGATTCCCTAGATCTAGGTTTTACACATAACTATTTATCAATATAAAACAAAGTTCTAGCTCTTGATTCCTACGGGTGAAGATTCCATGAGAAAATCTCATTAGAGTCCAGGGATGTGATGTCGTTTTTGCTCGAGCTACCTTTTTAATAATGTTATCACGAATTTCCCTTGGTATTTCAGGCCAAGTAGACATAAAGATGTGCAAATTCTAACTAGTGCATGTGTGCAAATAAGTTTATGCAAAATGTATGATATGAACGTGTGTGTGTTTGTGTGCAATTGACTATTACCTACAAAAGATAAAAACCAATGTGAGGAATAATATAAAATACGTATGCATGCAAACTATACTACTATGTTGCAAATATTTCAATCCGAGTTGGTGATGCTACCCCCTCCCATTAGAGAGTTTATTTTATCACTATCTCCCGATTCATCCTCGGATGAATCATACCAAAATAAATGCCATGGGAAATCACTTTTGTTGATCACAAAGTTACTTACATAATTGAGTTGCATTCTAAAAGGTGGTGGTTCTAATGCAACACCATTATGGTTCATTGTAATTCCATCTTCGTGGTCAACATGGCCAAAGACAAACATCCAAAATGATTTTAATTCATCAGATAGATTATACAATAGGTCTTGGTCATTTTCCGGGGCATGTGGTATAGTGATACATCTAAGTCTCCATTTATGCATAATTCCGGGGAAATTGCATATAGGTCGAGATATTCTCAAAACATGGTTCAAAGGACTCATGGGTCGAATGTAAACCCAATCATTATATCCTTCTAACCATTCTGGTCGAAAAATCCTAATCATCTTAGTGATAACCACGGGGAGTACACAAAGTCTTCTATTTGAAAAGATGACATCTAGGATTGTTCTTATCAACATAAAAGCAAATTTGATAGCAAGGTTCATTCTTATGTAATTCAAAAAGCATTTGACATATGTTAGCATCTACTCTAGTTAAATCCTTATAACCATATACATTAGTTGTCATCCATAACAAAACAAGAGTTTGGTTATTGCAAAATTGGTTTGTGTCTAGACCTCCCTCATTAGGTTGTACACATGGTGATAAAATTTGAAGGAATTTTGTAACATCATAAACTGTGTCATTTAGGTTATACCACTTTTTTAAGTTATAATAGCCATTTCCATACCAATTGTGAGGTAAACCTATAGCTTGACCTATCATACCCGGGGATACGTGTATAAAATCCCCTTTCATTCTAACATAAAAAGTTGGTTTTTCTTCACTTGTAACTATTTCTATGTTTGTGTAAAATACTCTCACAAAAGTTGGTGAGTATTCATCAAATTCCAAAAACAAAAGGCTACTCCAATCTAGGTTATCTAGAACTTTATAGTAATAATTGCTCCATGGGGACTTCATTAAATCCTTGTAACTACGTTTCATGACTATTTCCCACCATCCGGCTTGTCTTCAAATCGAAGGTTTGAATCCCAGGTGTTGATATAAAAATTCTAAATATAACCATATTGTCGTAATCTTTCTTCTTTGTAATCGCATCTAATATCCTTTATATGTGAGTTAAAAGAACACTTTTATAAGTATTAAAGTAATGGAAAAGACCCGTTGGAGAACGTACCAGGAAAAATCTGGAAAACTAAAAAACAATTGCAGAATCTGTTAAACTCGCGCGGGGCGAGTTGCCAGGCTTATCTTACTCGCGTGGGGCGAGTTAGTAAGAACCCAAAAAAAAATTTCTTGATTTTTTTTCAACTTCTCACATTGTATAGTTTAAATAACTTATTCTAAGGTATGTGAGATAGTTTTGGGTCCTCCTCTATATATAGACTTATGGTTTAAAGTTGGATTTCATTTTGAATTCGATTTTGCCTAAAACTCGAAGTTAAAGTCCAAATTGCATTGGAAGTATTCTAGGTCATCCGAAATACTTCAAAACTTATCCATGAGTATTCTAGGTATTATAGAAACGCAATTTAATGTCCTAACCCTAGTCCAACATGTATTTCACTAAATTTTGGGTTTTTTGACATTTAGAGAAATTTTTACGAATTTCACTAACTCGTGTGAGTGAAATTCATAGCACTATGTTATATTCCACCCCCAAACAGAATGTTTGCATATAAATATGTAATCAAAGGTTCGCGAGTGGAAATTTATCCAAAAATGTTAAAAATACGAGAATTTTACAAAAGAACATCTCATTCATTAATTTCGTCATTTTGAGTACAAGCGATATATTAGAAATGTAAACTTGCAACATTAACAAAAATAATCACATTTAAACAAACAAAAACGAAAATGAAAGCAAACAACTTAGACTCCATCTTATACTTAGACTCGATCTTAATGACTAAATATTACTAACATATAACTGCTAAGACTATTCCTCATCACTCTCTTCTTCTTCATCTTCTTCGTCCTTACTAGTAGTGGAAGCTTCACTTTTGCTCACATGAGGCATTGGTGTTAGCCCCATCACATGTTTCTTTAGGTCTGTGAGCTCTATATCCAATTGATCTATTCTCTCGTTCATGGTTTGCAATTGTTGGACCACATTGTTGTGAACATGTGCCATGGCCATCATGAGCACGCTTCCAATAACATTGGGATCATTGATCCTATCTAGAGGTGAAAGCTCCAAAAGGTTTTTCCCATCCGCTTGAACACCTTGCCTTTGACATTCCCTTATGGCTTCCTCCATATCACCCTCAAACCAACACTTCTTCACACACCGCAGCCGGATTGCCTTATAGACAACCATTCTTTGGAGGGCAATAAAGTCACCCTCGAGCGTTGGCAACTTCCATACTTTTTTCCATATCTTCGTGATGAGAATTGGAAGCACCGCTTTCTTGGCGGTTGTGATAGTTTTGTAAAGCATCCAAACTATACAAAAGTTGCGGTTCTTTATCTGCAACTGCCATATGATGTGAGCTATCATCCTATTGATGTCTGTTTGCTTGGAAGTGCAAAGAACATTGTAGCCTAGCCAATACGCAACCATCGTTAGTTGCACCTAAGGGAGTTGAAATTGATATATGAAGAGCCGTTCTTTACTTTTCCTTCAATGGTGAACAAGGGAGTGGTATGCTGTATATCGTGGATAGGGTTTTGGAGATGTGTGTCTTGCATGATTGGAATTTATAAGGCCTTACTAATGGTTTGATGGTCAAGAATGTACTTTCCTCCGGCATATGAAATGAACCAATTGACAGAGCAGTTTTCCGGGAATTCCTTCAGCAGTGCCTTCCCGTCAAACCTTTAGCAGTGCTAGCAAACCCAATCTGCAAGAACAAGTTAGCTCTACTAGCACTACTAAATATATTGCTATGTTATCAAATATTATTTATAGACCTTTAACTAGACAACTAAACCAATCCTAGAATTAGCAAAGAGGCAAGTAATCGGGTATCGAATCCACTCTTTCCAAGAATTGGGTACTTTGACTACAGATAAGAAGCAACGACGATGAATGATGTCGTTAATGGAAGGATTGATGAATTGTGAGAGTTGATTGATTGAGAGTATTATGATTGAAGTAGAGAAAAGTGCAAACAAAGTAAAGCAAGAAGAAAATATAAAAGGTTGTGAATATGGAGAGAAAAGCGGGGTATTACTTTGTTTCATAGGTAAGTTTCCAAATTAACTACTCATGCTTTTGTTTACCATGCATCTAACTATAAACTCATAGACAAGCAATAATTAGGTTTGGTGAGTTCCCTTGCTCTCGACCCAGGAACTCGACCTCAAGAAGTATTCAAGACCCAGTACCGCTCATCTCGATGCCGTCATGCAAGTAGTGAATCACTTCTCTTTATACAATTTATTAACTATCTTCTCTCTCTCGATGCCAAGATAAATTAAAGGTAGTATGAGGCTTGGAAGTCTCTACACATGCAAAAAGATCTCTCTTTTATTTATTATGAAGAACAAAGAGTAAAAACAATCCTATGTGATCAATCATAAAACAGTTACCTTCCTAGCATGGCAAACAGGGAACACTTGTAGTAAATTCTTCTACTTACC
>JABWDY010011953.1:3165-17620 GCA_013358455.1 Thalictrum thalictroides | reverse complement strand
AATGTACATACAATGTATTAATTTGTTTCCTATGAAAATAGCTTGCCCATCCAACGTTTCCAGACATTCTGTCTGATATCATACATGATTATATGATGGTCAAGATTACATTCCCTTGTTATTTAGTCACATTATTGTTGTTCACCACCTTGATCAACTCATCGCAAGGGTTTACTGCATCAGTGAGAATAAGCAATGACCTTGGTAGCAGAGTAACCATTACTCTACAGTGTCAGACAGCAGATGACGAGTACGGGGATTATAATTTAGACAGTGGTGTAACCAAGGAGTATAGTTTCTGGAAATATTCTAGCATCTTCCTAGTTCCTACATGTGGTGTGACTTTAGTTACAATGGGCATGCATGGATAAATGATTTGGAGGTTTATAATTCTGGTGATGCTAATGGTGGACATAATCCTCAGCTGAGCATTCGTAGCGATGGTGTTTATCATTGGAAGAGTCCGTCGTTTTGGGAGCAGCTTATTGGAACTGAAGGACAATGGTTGTTGTTGCGTAAAGCTGATAAAGATTTTTTTGATTGGATCACATGAAGAAAACATCTGGATGGATATATATATATATGCATCACAGATTTTCTTTTAGTTTTAATTAATCAATCCCTGGATTGTATAAGAAAATCAAAAGTAAATTCACATCAATATGAATATATAGTGTTATATATTAGTTTACATTTCACATGAACAAATTCTAAATATGGAAGTAACTAAAAACAATTACAAATGAATCCGAGCTTGGATCATATGCTGGGAGCCTGGGAATGTTCATTCCAGCGATGATGTAACCTCGTTCTCAAGGTTTCATGGAACGACCATGCCAGCCATATTACTGTCAGATTCTCAAGATAGATGTTATGCAAACGCGAGGAGCAACAGGGGAATAAGATATAGAATATATAAATTAGCTGAAAATCAAAATGTAAATTATATATATTTGACATGGCAAAGGAATATTAATTGTCCAATATATAAAAACAAACCCATGGATGTTAAAACTGCTGTTCAAAGCAATAGATATGTTACACTATTGCATTAATTTAGATGTCAATCATAGAGCAGGTTTCATAGTTAGAGTTGGCAGTTAAGTTATATATATCTGAACTCCAAGCAACATGCATTTGTTGCTATCTTGGTAACAACAATATATTGAATACCAGCTAGATGTGATGATTCATATTGCTGTATATGTCTTGTTATGTTTAAGCACCAGCTTCGACACCTCACAGGCTTGGTTTTCACTGTCAAATACATGTTCTGTAACGATAAACAATAACTTGGAAGAAGGCCATCGTTTACATATAGCATGTAAATTTCCTGGGCACCCAGTAGACAATGAAGGAACAGTTCTAAATTATAATGAGCAAAAAAACTGGTCTTTCGATTGCACAAATTGGAAGAGAGATTTATTTTGGTGTGACATCAGGAATGAAGATAACTCATTACAGAAAGATAATGTTTTATTGTTTGATGATTATGGTAGAATTGGGTACAACCCTGAATGGAGCGTTCGAAGAGATGGTATTTATCGATGGGATGGTAAGATTTTATATTTGTTTGGTGTATCTCGATGGGTGTTTGAGAAAGCATGGCAGTGACTGGCAAAGTTAGCTAGCTAGAGCATGATTTGAGAATTTGTTGTCAGTTTTAGTTTTTTCTTTATCAAGTGATGATCTACCCAATATCAGTGGTGTTTTCTCTTATTCGCGATACATGTTTTGGTGTCGGCATACCTGAAGATTCAGAGCATATATTTAAGCTATAGACTAATGAAAAATACAGAAATTTGGTTCTTATTGGCAATGGTATACATGAATATACATCAGATCTATGCATCCTGAAAACCGAATATGCTTGTCAGAAAAACTGAAAAGCACATATACTGTCATTAGGGACACTGAATAGCACATATACTGTCAGAAGAACATCAAGATATTAGCTTCCAGAGCACCCCACTGTACTAAAACAAGAACAAGAAACACAACCAGTAGAAATTGCCGAGATAAGGTTGACGCCTCAGTTTTAGAGTCAGATGATACAGCTTCGACGCCTCAGTTTTAGAGTCAGATGATACAGCTTCGCCTGGTGCATCAACATCACATTCAAGTCCTTGGCGATCCTCTTGCAAAAGGCACTCATTTGAAAACAAATTAGGCGGGTAGTTTCCAGCCTGAGTAATGGAGTCCAACATTATATCTGTGCAGGTTCCACTGGCATCATTTACATGATGGTCCTTAAATGGACAGGCAAATTTCATTGAAAGCATGGCAACGACGATTAATCGGGTATGGAGGTCCTCGGCACTTGCTTGTAATTATTGGGTAGTTTAAAGAATCGAAATTTATACGACAACGTACATGTAATTAAATGATTTAAAGGAGAAGATGTTATAATATGAAACTTCCAGTACGTGAATTTACCAGACAATCATATTATAAATCAAATTTATATTTCATGTTTATTCTGAATAAAGAAAAGCATACTAGGGTTGAATTCAAGGACCTTTCGACGACTCCAAGTTTAAAACATAGAATCTGCAAAACAAACAAGCAATATGTCGATATTAATTCATACAGAATCCAATAATATCATGAATTTATAAATAAAATAGATGAAAAAGGTAGATATGGAACCAGAAGACAAGCTGGCAGAGGAAGACGCAACCAAGCTGGTGAAGAGGAAGAAGAGAATACACCTTTTAAACTCCATTTACAATATACATTTACAGATAATGTTGAAATTCCCCACTACCATGCATACAGTACTTACTGAGACTCATAGAGAAACAGATGATGGAGGTTAGTGGTAAATGGCTTGGAGGAAGTTGGCTGCATGGCATGACTCATAAGATATACTTCACAACTCCCAACTCCCACCTATATAGTAAAATATGCATGTACCTGTAATCTTTTTTCCGGTAAAGTACCTGTAATCTAATTAGAAAGGTTGTTAACTTGTTATGGTCAAATATGATTGTAACTTAAAATAAATAAAAAGTAAAGTAGAAGAAAATAAGAAATAGAATCGGTGCAAACTATCATTTTCACCCTACCATTTAAAATTGGAATTGAAATTTCAGATTCATCTGTTACTTACTACTAGTACAAATAAGAATGGAAGCACTTATACACAAAAGTAATTGACCTTTTCAAGTACTATATAATGACCCTAAGAATGAACGTGCACTGCAGAACAGCCAGAACAGAACAATGATAATGTTTTCGTTTCTTGGATAATAGAAGAAACAGATATGCAATATTGAAGGATTCCTTGAAACAGATCTGTGTGTACACATATACTTGTCTGTATTGTTTCGTTACACTACAAAGGACACAAGTATACAAACAATGAGAAAATTTCTACAGTTTGCCAGAATCTGATTTTCACTAGACACCATCTAAAAAAGGAAAGATGGATGTTCTATTTTCTATTTTCACTAGAATCTGATCACGTCATCCACTTGTCTTTATCAAACATTCAAAATTCTTTTGTGGCCTCATTCGTTTGGTCTTAGGTTGTCTTTGCACGATCTTGTTGTGTAGCATCCCTATGGCCTCTCTCCCCAACAAAAGATTCTGCAGCATCATCTCCTTTGTTGTTTTTGGGAGCATTTGGTTGGACGGCAACTGGAAGCAATTTGTGCCGGAGTATAATGGAGGATCTTAGACCTTAGTGGTTTTTTGTACCTTTGATCTACACAATGGCACAGAGACCTTGTTCGGAACGTTTACATTGGCTAGATAGCCTATGCAGAGCAGAGAGTCACATTATCATTTTCTCTTTCCCTTTGTAGTTGGAGATATACTTCGTCAATTTGTTTCCACTGTTCAGGTTATCCTCTTCAGTAAGACTGCCCTGTCCTTATATACTGCAAGTTACATAGTTTATAAATCCAAATTATAGTAGACAAAACAGGATCTTAGATATATCGGCTCAAATTGTGTTCAATAGCTGATTTGAATAAATTTTCCTACCCAGATTCACAGCCATCCAATAGAATAAGCTCTGTCTAACTATATAACCACTAGTTTTATATAAAAGACGAGTCTTACCTCAACTGTTAACTGCTGCTTCATGAGTTCTAAGATATTGGTCATACATCGGTTGGTACTTAATAGGAATATAATCTTTAAATCTGCAAAATAAAAAGAAGTCTAAAAGTTAGATTATGAAGAACTGTGTAAAATATTATGCTCTTATGTCGAACAATGGTCTCAAAATTAAATATATAAACAAAATCAAGTGAACTTCTTTGCTCCCTATTACACTGTTAAAAAACAAAAATTGTATGTTTTCACTATTGAAGCTGACGCCTTCTTAATAGGCTTACTGTTGTTTGGTGAATCATGCAGGCATGCACTTTTCTTTGGATGTTCAAAAAATGATATAACAGGGTTGCCTCACAAGATTTCTCGCACCAATTCTAAATGTTTCATCAATTATTGAATGAAGGCTAATTCCTACTACAACACAAAGTAAAGACTAGACTAAAAGAACAGTTGACAACCATACAAATGTTTATAGAAGAAATTACTAGAGGATTACTTCTTAAGAAGAAAATGCCTCTCAGGAGAAGAAAATAATGTCGCAATTGATTGCAACACATGGGCTATCTTCATTGTTTTGGTCTTCAATGCCTTCATATAATCAACAAATTCTCTATATTCTGCAGGACTAAGCTTTTCCTGTACCTGTACACATACAGAAAAAGGATATCAAACCATTATATTTCTTTAGCAATTTCAGAAAAGAAGCAAAATAAATCAATGGACACAAGCAGAATTTGTTATTTACAAAGATAGCAAAAACAATATTCACTTAAGGAAGAACTAAATCATCACTGTCAGGCAGTTTAAGTTTGACAACAATAATCTAACCCGAAATATACACCAAGAGTCACTGAGTGCTCGAGTTCATTTCTCAGTAAACTGGCATAATACATTAACAAAACAAAAAAGATAACTCTTGATTAGGCTCAACTTTCAATAACGAAAAACAATCAACTGTGAAACATGTCAGTGACGATAGTGTTCTTTGGTGTTAAATGAATAACAATATCCAACCATTTCCCCTATTGCAGGTGGAGAACTATGTTCAATGGCTTCATCAATTCATTGGTTTTCCAGTACTAGTAGAAACTCCCCATAGACTGGACTAAGATAGCTAATCTAAGAACTTAAGAGACTGAAACCATGTCTTAATAACTTTTACCCTCTTTGCTTATAGAGAGTGTAATAAGAAGCTGCAAATACTGATCATAAAGATGCTTCCCTTCTTTACAGAAAATATTAACATAAAGCACTAACAAAATGCAACATTTTACCTGTACCAGAAAAGCAGAACCTCTTGATTCCTCATTACGAGGCAGGGAACTAGAGGGAATATCCTTCTGTGCTGTAAAAGCAAGAGCAGTCTCTTTCGAAGTCACATTACCTTCAAGTATTACCACCGGACTAGTGTGAACATTTTGTTTATTCTTGTTATCCTTATCATTGCTAACTTTGGTAAAACTACACTGGGCAAGTTGGAACTGTCTGCATGGTTTCTCCAACACATTAGGTGAAGGGAAACTTGATAATTGTCCCTTTCCGGTATCAGGTAACCGCTCAAGGCATAGTCGATTCTCAGAATATAGCGCAACATCGGGATCTACCTTCAATATTTTTGATTTCTTTGAAGAGAAGAGAATACTTGATTCTCTCATTCTTGATTGCTCGTCCCATTCAGAATCACTAGTCAAGTCAACCACTGCACTCTCTCGATACTGTAGATCTTTACTCTTGGAAAGGGGAGTGCCCAGCTTATTTACTTTCCCAAATTGGTCTCTTGGATGCTTTAAGATCGTGACAGAACTATTTTTTAAAGAAGTAATAGTCGAGCGGTTAGCTGGAAGAATTTCGTCCAACTTGCTGCAAGTGTTGCTTTCACTAGGTGCAATTAAAGGAAGCGACTTTTTGGAGCAATCTTGATCTGTAGTAGTCTGTACAGAAAGTGTCAGGATACTAAAGAAGAAAAACTGTAAGAAGACTAGAAATTAAAATAATAAAAAGATACTAGACAACGAAGTAATGAAAACCTACGAACGAAACATTAAGAGAATATTACCAAAGCAGTGGTAGATCCCTCTAATATAAAATTTCTTTGATGCAGGGATATCTTCACATCACTCTTGTTATCTATACAATAAAAATAACCATTAGGATGTGGGACATATAGAATAAAACAACATGTACATTATGGATGCAGAACACTCAGTGAATGCATAGTGGTAAATCTCATTGGGATGAGAAAAAAGGCTTCCATCATCATTTTTAAACTTGTAGACAAGGAACAAAATTTTATTGGAGCTGAATCTAAAGTGAGTATGAGATAATCTCATCATACAAGTTGAATGAGAGAATAACAAAAGAAAAATATATTATTTCCTCATCAGAATACAGAAGTAAAAAGGAATTCCACTCAACTCGAAGAATTTCTTTCACATAGGAAGATCTCTAGATAGTATACATACATAAATACCCATCTGCTCCCATTACCTCTCCCACACAGTGTCCCTTGATGGTTTCTATTAAGCCACAAGCGTGCCTAGACTAATGTAGGAATTATGCATAAGTGCTAGGTGCACTTAGAGACCTTAAAGCTGTGGTCCTAGATTGTTGAGGCTCACATGAGCTAGACTGATCCTGAGGAAAAGGACAGTCATTTCAAGTAAGTGCCATCTTAATATTGAACTGTAGCGGAAGACATACACTAGCATTTTAATATCATGAAAGTAGTATAATTATGGGATGTTGAATGTTTTACATGGTTGAAGAAACTAAATAGTGCAATATATCTTAAGGCGACTATAAATTGTTGATGTTAACTCTCCACGCTTTCTTCTGAAGTTCATCATTTGATAGCAAAATGTGTACAAGCTTAACTTTTAACGTTAGATCAGATCATAATGGTATAAAACTGAGTCATCGTTGTACCTCATTTATCAATGTGGCTTAACTTGATAAAGAACATAGAGGCTGATCTCTCATGGCATGCACATTAAGTTTGCCAGATCAGGATATAAATTTGAAATTTTGAAGTGAAGTCAAAATTATAAACAGATAAAACAGAATGGACTTCTTAAAAAGACTTCGTCTGGAAGATACTTAACCACTTCTTAAGCTTTTTGTTAAATCTGGTTTCACAAGCTCCTGCGTCACCTTATCCCGAAAAAAACGAGTCAATGTAAAAACTACTTCCCCAAAGTTAGAGTAACACTGCAAGAGAAGTAGCAGACTTGTTTATAACAAACCGGGACCAAGATAATCAAAACAAATTAGATTATACCTTGACATGAGGCTGAAGCCAGCGTGACATCTGATGTTGGTTTTTGGGTTGTGCAAACCTAACAGAGTCAAGAAAACCAACTCAATAAGCTATACAAGTTCAAGAAGATATCGAGCCTAGAAAATGAAGAGAGAAACAAAAAGAATTTGCAGTCCAATAGGCTGCAGAACACATAAACAGAGGTATTTCTAGAATAATGTTGAACAAGAAAATATAAGCTCCATAATAGGTGAATTTAGCACAGTAAAAGCATCAACAACGGAAATCTTTGCATAATTCTACGAATTTTACTTTAAATACTTCTAACAAATTATTGTGTTCTTGTTGTTCACTTAATTCCTTCTCTTTTGGTTTTGTTAAGACCCAGTGGTATACGACATCATATATGAATACAAAAGAATATATTTAAATGCAGGCTTGCTTCTCCCACAATGTAACCAGGCCTAACCAGTTGTATGCCATGTTATGGATGCATGCTCAAACACACAAACACAAACAAAGATACAATATTTAATCTGATTTACAAGAGCAGACTGATACTTTCATGACACCATTTTCTGTAACTAAATTCCTATTAGTTGGTTTAGAAAGATCAGAAAGTTGAGCAGTAAACCTTTCATCGCAGAAAATTATTGCTCCATAATCATGTCGATGACGGATGACACGCCCTACAGCTTGATTGACAGCCCGCGTTGCTTGCTGATTATACCACTGATCTCCTGTCAGTGCCTGCGATGTCAACAAAATAAGTTTAGAAGGACAATTTCAATTTTACGGAAACAAAATGTAGCAACGTACATCCACAAGTTGAATCCTAATCTCACCCCACCCACCCCCCTCTCCTCCCCCAAATAAAAAATTGTAGCCTCAGTTACACTTATTTTTCACATCTATCAATATATATTATTACCGTAAAATCATTCTTCTCCGATTGATCCAAATAGTCACGTTTCAGACGAACCTACATCAAGAGAGTTGGCAATTAATTATAGATAAAAAAAACATAAATATGAACGTCCGATCATGCAATCCATGCAAAATTATAGCAAGAACATATTTCACTAAGCATATGATACAGAAGAAAACTCGTGTAGGCATGTAACTGATCATGTAGTTTTCATATTTTGGTATGGTAATTGTTAGGTGGTTTCCATAGTGTGGATATGTAATTTTTCTTGGTGCCATAAATGCTTATGTTTGACATATTACTAAAACAATAACAATGATAATGACTACCAAGCTGCGAGAGAGTGAGAGGGTACTAATTGCCTCAACCAAATCAGCAATTCAGCATATTGTAGATTAGTGGTAGTGAACTATGGCTTCAATAATGATTTGAGGAGCAGAACAATATTTCGAACAAAAAAAAAAATAAAAAAATGCCATGCTCTGAAATGTGATGAAGTGACAAAATGCTATATCTTTTCATTTAATATCGCATTCATTTAAAGTTATAATATGCCAAAACTATTATAGATATTGTACTCAAGTCTTTGCAAAAGATCTTTCAAATGAGATAAAATCCATGAACATTAGAAACAAAAAAGAAAAAAGTTTTAGGCATTATCAGCATTGTTAGTCCTTGGTAAAATGATAAGATCTAACATGCATTAGGCCCTTGGATGCAAAAAGTTACAAAATAACCATCATCACATCTATCATCATTATCATCATGCATTTCCAATACCACAACACTTCTAAAAAACTACCAGGTACCCTGCTAACAATGTATGCTTACAGCTTTACAAGGACCGAGGTCAAATCTCAAAGATGCCAGTTGACAGAAATTCAAACCTTGGGATCAGTCCATGTGGCAAATGGCATACCAGTGATCACTACAGCTCTTCCTGTGTGGTCAGCAAAATCTAAGCCCTCGCTAACCTGACAACAAAAATAAGCTTTAATAAAAACAATATGATGACTGAAGATATACCAGAAGCATAATGTTGCAGCATCACTGCATCCTTTAATTTCCCACAAATGAAAAAAGCAGGAAAAAAAGTGTACATGTATATAATCCCTGCTTCATTTTTCCCTAAATTATGATTTGGTGTTTCTAAAGCATTCCTAATTGCATATACAAATTTAGCATGACCATCCAATCTGTTTTTATCGAACATTTTCACGGAGATAGGATGTCGCTGGTGAATGAATATTTTCACACAGAAGTTTTTTGATATTAGTGGTAGACTTCTCTGCGCTCTATACTTTGCACCTTCTACCACTTCTCTTATCTCCTCAACTCGTCTTTTTTTCCACCCACCTCGTCTCTTACGTCTATTTAAGTTTCAGCTACCAGATGAAATGATCTATGCAGGGGCAAGTTTGACCTGCTTATAGCTATACGTTCATTCTTTCTTATTAAAGTGTATTTGCGCGAGCTCCACTTGATTTCAGTTCTGAATTTGATAATTTTTAATGAAATTTAATACAATTACAAGAAACTTTCCACATTGGAATATGAGAATAATGACCAGTATCCCCCAAAGCATAGTTGAAGAAAACTATGAGAAATTGTCTAGTTACTCAAAAGATAATCTCAAAATTCTTATTAAACCATGAATTTAAAGCCAGGTCACTAATAAATTAATATGAAATTCAAAGTTCAGACTGTATAATTATCTGTGTTTGTATAGAAGTGTTGAGAGTCAAAGTGTAGGAAGATTGTCCATTGAAAAGCTCATGGAAGTAGAATGTACATAATAATTACTAGTCCACCTTAGCACAATTTTTCCACTCAAATGTAACAAAGGATACAAAAACCACAGTAAAAGTAAACCAAAGAACTGAAAGTAACTTTTTACTACTACATGATCCTCTTTTCCTCATTGCATTGCTCTTTTGTGAATACATACATTACATAGTATCCAAAGACAACCATTAACAAACATTTCTAAGATTAAGAGCGAAAGTGATGCTTAAATGCAGGTGGAACAAACCTTCCCACGACAAACGGCAAAAAAAATTGCACCGGAAGTAGAAGTGTCATTCAACTTGGTCATGAAATCCTGCAAACAGACCATATCTCATTTAGACCATCAGTTTGAAGACCTATAATTGCAATACAGCATCAGGCAAATAGAATAATTTTACCCTACTAAGAGGTACAAACATTTGCTTCTCTTACCTCAATGGAGGAATTAAAAAGTGATGACTGCTTAGGTTCTACAACAGGTTGTTTGTGTTTGCAAATCCTTTCCCAGATGGTGCTCGAATTTGTTGAGCTTGAATGACTCTAAAATATATTCATGGTAACGTTTTTAACATAGATAAACATGAATACTCTGTTATCGAAAAAAAAACATGAATACTCAAGTAACTACTTGAACTTTAAGCCCTGCCATACCATATTCTTCCAGCAAGCAATGCATAGGTCCAGAAGATAGTAGGATGGGAAAAAAACAAGTAGTCCATCAGGTACAATTCGAGCAAAGTTTGCTGCATCATAGCAGTTCAAAATCCAAATGCTCAGAATCTTGAATTTTTTTTAAGACTAATATAAGTCCATATGAGACATAGTATTCATTGTGTAGCACTCACCAATAGCATTTCCAAGCTCTTGCTTGTATGCTAAAGAATCGCGATTGCGGTAAGAAGAATTGAAACAACAACCAGACGGACCACTCGGAACAACACCAGCCCAAATTTGGTTTGAAGATATAACATGGGGATTCTCTAATCGAACAGGAAATTGTCTGGCAGCAAAAAAAAAAGCATTTTTCTTCAGCAATAAAAAAATGTCAAAGAATGCCAAAACATTGAAAATTGATACTCTTCTTATATAACCTACAGTTTTAGTTCCTGTGCAAATGAGTCGAGAGGAGACAATGTGCCAGATGTCAAAATAATAGACCCAACACCAATCCTGGAAAATTCTCCCATAGCGATTCCTGGATTGAAACACCACCAGCTGAGCGTTCTAGATGCCTTACCTACAAGTGCCAATTCAATACAATCACAATCCATAGCATAAAACATAGTCTAGATACTGAAGCTCCAAGAGTTTTTATACCCCAAAGGATTGTAACATTACAAACCTGAAGATAGCTTATTCAGTAAACTGCATACTGCTAGAGGTTATTATTATAGGCTGTTAGGCAAACTTAGGTCATGTAATATTGTAAATTAGTCTAGGGGGTTATTGTATTACCCCTGCTATGACTACACCGGGAATTTTCAGTACTTTTAGCTATTAGACAATATGGCAGAATTATGATTCGATTACAGTGCATGTTTGGACAGAAATCAATACGACTTTGTACATCACAGAATTTTCATCTGTGACGTGACATGGATGGCATTCCCTTTAATACATGTATTTCCTTGGGACTAAGTGTGATGCTAGGGATGACCTTTTGTATTCTGAGGATCTGTTTTCCTGTTTGGATCTTCCACTCTCTCAGTAGTACTATTGTACTAGAGCTCATCCTACATTATTTTTAATTCACTATGTATGTGACAGTTTAAGGACAAAACTGGCACCCTAGTACCTTTAAAAGCATCTAAGGATCTTGTTTCAGCTTCTTGCACATGAACCTTCATTCAAAACATGTTTCCAAGTTAGTACATCTTAATCAAGGTACTATATTCAAGACAACACTCCGGATAAAAAATAAACATTAAGGTATATATGCAACTGACGAAAGACTCTACTTACACGATACGATCTTGCATGTGACTTATCACCACCATTAAAAATTATTTGAAGTATATCAGCCATGGTTTCAAGCCTGAATACGGTCCCCTTCATTTTGTTTGCACCACTGGTACTTGCATTTTCAGCTAAAATTTTGAGAATGCAAATGAGAAGAATTATTTTGAAGTAAATCCTTCAGGCAATACTATATTCAAACAATTGAAAGCATATAAACCTGCAAGTAGCTGTCTCTTCAATAACATTGAACAATACTACCATTGGGCATGTATGAGAACATTTCAATAATGCATCATGGTAAGCAGTTCTTATATAAGGGCAGTAATAAGCATGAACCTACCATCCTCAAGAAGGGTAACACCACTGGTAATCGTATCAATGAGCATATTTGATGTGTCTTCAGTTATGTTTAGCTCAGCAAGTAACTCAAAAATATAAGGCCCTGGTCGAGTAAATCCCAACTCTTTGGATTCAATGGGAACTTCAGCAATCCGCTTCTCCAACTTTAGTAGAAGAGCTGCAAGAATTTCAGTAACACTCAACTAAATACAATTACCAAATCATACAACACCAGAATGTTTATAAAGAAGTTTAAGAGAACGCTGATCAAAGGGTCCACATAAACTTAAATCTTTTGTGCGCGCACACACACACATAGACACAAACACACACTCATAAAATTATAAAATCATAAAACTCCAATAGTTATTACAAAGGAGATATAAGCATGCCTAACAAACCGTCAACACTTAAGCACAAATCTTTCACATGCATGAGTGCATCTGTGCATGCACGTGTACATAATATATTTGATTTCTTAAAGTTTGAGAAAACCAAGGACAATTAGTTCATACGCCTGAAAATGCTGATTTCCTTAAAACCTTAAAGAACACAAAGATTTCTGGCATAGATCGTGCTTCTCTGTCATTTTCCTGTCATCTAAATTCCAGATTGTAGTAATTGCAAACAAAACTGAGATAAATTAAGAAAAACCTAACATTAATTGTAGGAAGTAAAGGTATTCTAGGCTTTTAGGGTGTGGTTTAGTCCCACATAGCTTAGATATAAATTCTATGTGGTCTCACTCTATATATAGAGAGATAGCTTCGTTGTATGTTTAAACCTAATTACATCAATATTATCATTCATCTTTTATATTTCTAGTTTAACTATTAAGTGGTAAGCAATGTATAGAAACATCAACTACATTCTCTATCAAAAAGGTTTGATAACAACTAACTACCTCTAAGAATTGCAAAAGCATCTGGGTTGAAGGATTTATCATTCGACTTTTCAACTGCTCTCTTTTCTACACAAAGATCGACACACTTCTTTGCTTCTGAAATGCAAGCAGTTACCAGACCAGAAGTCAAGTCAAAGGAGGCAGCATCAGCACAAATGCTTTCCTGAAATTCATAAGATAGACAGTGCTTATTTTGTTTGTACTGCCGTACTGATATAAACTACAAAGGTTCACCCATTAGTAGCACAAAACTTTTCCAAACCCCAGATAATGGTGAAACTCAGTTACAAAAAACCATTTAAGTATTTAACCACTAGTGAAGCATAAAAAAAAAAAAAACTCAGAAATAACAGCAATTGTGCAACATCATTTTTTTCTTCAAAATTCCACCGTGAAAACACTTTCCCATTCATGTTTTAGTAGTGTAAAGCACCAATCTATGATATTAAGTTTTATTTTAAAAGCGTAATAATGAGAATATGAGATACTGTCCTTTTAGAGCAGTTATACACTCTTAAAACAATGCTAAAGTGTCATAAAAAACATTACAAGAGCAGAAGCAAAAAAAAAAAAGTACATATATCTTGAACCTGAAGGAGATAAGTGATTTCTATAGGCTCAAAGACTTGGTTTCAATGTAATAATAAGTATGGAGATGTATTGCGATTTCCATTATCGATCTATCATGGCATTAAAGAAAAGCAGCGGCTACTTACTAGGTTGTGAGCTTCATCAAATATAAGTACACTATCATGCCAATTAATCGTAAGAGATTTCCGATTTCCACGATCTATAAGATAGTTGTAAGGAGCAAATAAAATGTCAACAACCTTGTGGAGTTCTCGTGACAAATAATAAGGGCACCTACAGGAAAAAAAAATTGTTTAATATATAGCACTGTGCATAAGAGAACACGAAACATTTGGTAGTCCAAAGGTTTGTTATGTGATCTACTGATTTACTATAAGGGAAACAAGAATGCTGAGAGAACCTACGGTCCCTGGGTCCTTCCAATACTGACCAAGTCCTCTATGTCAATAGGATCATCTCCAAGACTTTGATTATTTTTCACAAAATCTACAAAAGCAGCGAAGATAAATATTTTCAATGTACAAGTTCAAACAAATCCAAATTTCAATATATAATATTCAAAAAATGCTGATACTGAAACTTCTACATGATATATAGAGTCACAAACTGGAGAACTGCTGTTTTT
>JABWDY010011923.1:0-17150 GCA_013358455.1 Thalictrum thalictroides | reverse complement strand
GGGTGAAAGAGCTGAGTTTGATGAAGAAGGAACTATCCCTGACCTAGCACATCAACAATGTAAGATCAACACAACTAATGATGCATATGGTATGCATTCTCTAACAAAGAAAGATGGTTGTAATGAAATGTTATTTGCAATGTTGAGAGAGAACAAAAACTCCCATATCCAATTTGGGTCGCTCTCACCTGAATGGAACAAGAGCACAAGTACATGGGCTGATTGTCTTGGTGCCGAATCCGGAAGCAGGCTCAAGTACATTCAACCAACAGTTGTGGAAGGCAAACCAGTAGTACATGTTGAAACTACGCAGTTCCTACACTTGCACAAGAAGAATGAAAAACTAGTTGTGGGAAGCTTCATTGGGAAGAGACCGGGATATAGCTATGTGAAAGAAACAGTTCAAAAAGCATGGAAGGTCCAACAGATCATCATGAAGGCTTATGGTGAGCATTCTTTTACTTTTGAATTCTCTAATGATGATGATAGGAAAAGGGTTCTAGACATGGGGTCATTCCATATTGCTAGCAAATTGTTCCTAGTACAACCTTGCAAACTATTCCATGAGGCAGACTTACAGGAGTTGAAAACCATACCCATCTGGGTTATTTTTAAGAGGCTTCCATTAGAAATGTGGGATGATAAAGGGTTTAGCCAGATTGCTAGTGTTGTAGGGAACCCTTTATACCCAGACAGGCTCACTGAGACGATGGAGAGGACTTCCTTTGCTCGAGTGTGTGTAGAGATTAACTATGATTGCACATACCCTAAGGAAGTGACAGTTGTTCTAGACAAAAAAAAGCAATCAAAGTACAGGTTGAATACAATTGGAAACCAGCAAGGTGTTTTAAATGCAAGATCTTTGGTCATACAGATAGCACATGTCCCAAGACTCAACAGGAAAAACAACAAAGAGGGGCAGCAGTATGGTTGCAAAAACAAGAACCTAAGGGGGATTCTATCAACATCATTGAGAAGAATGGTTCTTAGGTCACTAACAGGCAGCAAGCTACTCAAGAGATATGCACTGACAGAAATATGGAGGAAACTCAAGGGTACAACATAAAGGGAAAGGCCATAGTCAGCAGTGAAGGAGCTCACAAGGGTACCACACATCATGAAGATAAGAATGAGGGTTGGGAGGTCCCCAAGAGGAAGCATACTTTCCGAGCAAATGGGGACAGTTTGGGTTCACCTATGGGTGTCCAGGTTGAAGGGAGGGAGGATCCCATTGTGGATAGTTTGGACAGACAAGAGGTGAGGAATCTGAATAGCAACCAGGCTATAGATGGGAGAACAGGCCCAGAAAGATATAAAGAAAGCTTGAATAGGGTAGGAATAGACCAAGGCCTAGGACCACCAGGTTAGCTCTCTGATGTCAGATTGATCTCATTAAACGTAGGGTGTGTGTAGGTTTTTCTGCTTTAGCTCCTTAGCTTATAATAGTAGGTATCTCTCTATGTGTTTATTTCATATGTATATGAGTGAAAAGGAGAGTGAGGGACATTAATTGTACCTTTTTTTATTTTTAGTAATGTAGGGGTAGGGGCCCCCGTTAACAACCCCGCTTACCTTTCAAAAAAAAAAACTCTGGTGTGATCACAAAAGACCTCCCATACAGAAAAGTTTTGAAGGAGTGAGTTGTTGGCATAGAAGTACTGAGATGTAAGCTTGTGCCCTTTGATCTCAATCCCATTGAAGGCGCTTAGACCATAAGATATAAAGATGTTTTACATGTCATACGGCTCTAAGTTTTCAACAATGACTGATATCTCTACGGACATGGGACTGCGAGAGAACTTTCTGATAAACAGATAAGTATGATGAAGAGGAGGTGTTTCACCTGTAGAGTGTGAAGGCAGAGAAGCAACAGAAGGAGGACGAGTAGAAGATGAAAGACCATATCCTCTGGCTCTTTTAGGTGCCATGGATTATCAGAGAAGGATAAACAAAGAGAAAAACAAGATAGATCTGAAAAACAGAGATGCAGAACAGTAGATCTGATAGAAAACAAGAATTAAACAACTCAGATCTGTGAAAAACTATGGTTTCTGAACTTGGTAATAAGGTTTAATGGAGTTTGAGTGATATAGAAACACAAGTGTTGAGAAAGATTGAAACAAGATTGTTTTTATACCAATCGAAATTGTACTGGATCAAGAATTGGGCCCAAGAGATCAAACCATCAGTCGACTGAAGTTAAGAGGAGTACAACACATTGAATGGTCAGTCGACTGAAGGGTAAGATGGGAAAAGGTATTCAACTACCAGTCGACTGACTCTTAACCACATATATATATTCAGAACATCAGTCGACTGAAGGAATGGGTTAACCTGCTGTTCCGATCTTTCCGAAAAACTTTCCAACTCTTTCAAAACTTATCCAAACACATCCCAAGAAACATGACAAAATCAAAACCATAAACGAAGTATCATCATCTTCCCGGTTTAGTGCACAACTTTATCCGTATCTCAAATCCATCGAATTTTTATCAAATCCACTAGATTTTGCAATTAAGTGCCGATCAACATTTCTCTAAGTCACTTACAACTCAAATCCATCAAACAGAGACATTTTTCATGCTTGATAGGTCACTCACATTGGATCTCAGTTTCGGGTCATCTAGGACACACAACCAATGCATGCAACAAGATATAATATAATATGAAAAACATACACGCATGGTAAAGCATAAGCATGATCACAAGATATAACATAAAACGTACAACATGCGGTTATGCAAAAGCAACAACAGGATAACCCGGAAAGCACTCAATAAAGCAATGATCACATAACTTCATAAACACAAGAAGTGTGCCCATCACAAAGGAATTAACATGATCTCCAATCATTCCCCGACTACGGCAACCACAAAGATACACGTGGTTTTCACTCGTATCGATGACATGCCGACCACTTCCATTGATGTTCACTCACACTTATCATGTCTTTGAAATTATATATCAAGACATTCACAGAAAACAAGTTATACCAAACTTAAACCCAGAACATGACAAGAATGTGATACCGACTCGGGTAACCTTTTCATGTCATGGTAAGACCAGGTATAAGAAAGGATCACGTTAAGTATATAAGCTTCATGTTACCTGAAACACTTAAAATAAAGACGTGAAGCACTGAAAACACATATATAAGAAATACAAACAAGTAAAACTTATATATAAAAAATGGCATCGCAGTACTTGTCTCAAACAAGTAACTGTCTACGTACCCCAAACAAGGATATATAAAAAATGGGGTACATGGGATCAGACGTCTCGTAGTTCGGATAGAGGGTCCACTTGGCACACAAGTACTAATGGACCCACTAAACCAAGTTATCTTGAACTAGAAAGAGGATGGAACATATAGATGCTCTATCATGTAAGACTCAGTAGCAGGTTTAACATATCTAGTCATAGCAATATGAAGATTCTCATTAATTAAGTCACATAGAAACTCATCAGTGATACCTGAGACATCCAAGCTAGATGGATGCCATCGTCTCTTGGAAAAGAAATAGTGATCCTTGAATGGTTGATTTCCTGAGATAGAATCTGTAAGTCTCAGCTCTGCTCTCAAGCAATCAATCACTCCTTTGAGCCTTGCTAGTTCACCAGTGAGCACATCTGTCATAAGATATGATTCTTCTCGATCATCTTGGACTCTAGCAAGTTCTTCCTGAAGATCCTTATGCTTGACCTCTAGATGACTTAGTTGTTTGGTCAGGTAATAACATTCACGGTGCACATCTTCATTTGCCTTCTCATGATAGTAGTCACTCTCCACTTCACTTGATTCAGCAAAGTAGTCAATCTCTGAATGTTCAAAACACAACTCCTTGCCTTTGGATGAAATTCTAGCCATGAGTGCTAGGCAACTAGTGGTGTCTCTGTCATCAATGCTGAGTAGAGAGACAGGACACTTAGGATGTTCATCAAGAGTGTTAGTTGAGCTAGATAAGATGTTCAACTTCTTTGGTCACAATACTCTAGTGATTTTTCCTGCAGAAGACTTGTCGACTAGATGTTCAAGATTTTTCTTCTTGGCCTCAAGTGAAGCCACTGTTCCTCTTAAGTCAGTTTCTCTGTTGATCTTCTTGTTAGCTCGTCTCTTCCTGCAAAATCTCTGAATATGTCCAGGCTGACCACAGTAGTAACAACTCTTATCTTTATGGTGTAGAATCATGTCTTATCCTGCTACAGAAGTCTATGTCTCTTTAGAATCCCTGTATCCTAATCCGGTCTTATCATGAATACTCCTTAACACCTTCAAGAGATGATCTAGACTCAATGTCAGGATTGGAAATAGACTTCCCAACAGATATCTTCAATTTTTTTTGCTCCTAAGACAGAATCTCCTTCTCATTAGAGATAGATTGTAAGGATGACTTAAGACTTGTGACTTGATCTTGAAGTCCATCTTTCTCGACATGGAGCAACTGACACTGGTCATTTAAGTCTTTGATTTTGCCTCTATTGTTTTCCAATCTCTTGGCGGCCTTCTTATATTCTTTATATAACTCATTATAGGCCGACTGTAGATCATCATCTTTAGAATCACCATCAGAATCACTATCTCCAATTTTTAGACCTTAGGTCTCACATTCAGGCTTAGAACTGGAGATTGCCATTACAACTCTCTTTGCGATGGATGCCTCATCATCTAAAGAATCAAAGTTACTCTCTATATCTGTATATGAACCTGATGTAGCTTTCATTGCTTTGGGTCTAGAGGTGTTACTGGGACACACTGTGGATATGTGCCCAGTTCCTCCATATGTATAACATTTCTTGTCATCAGACCCTTGCCCTTTCTTTCTTTCAAACCTTGATGAGCTCTTGTCATTTGAGTTGAATGAAGTAGATTGATTCCTCACAAAGTTCTTGCTTTTCTGGTACATCCTTCCCATTCTTTTAACCATCAACACAAGATCTTCATCATGGTCTTCAGGAACGGAAGACTTACATGCTATGGACTTCTCAGGAGTAGGTTTGTCGTTTTTAGAAGTTCTAGGAGCAATCTTCATCTCAAATATCTGGATAGAGCCAACCAGTTCTTTTAAGTCGAGCTTCCCAACATCTTTTGATTCTTCAATAGCTGTGACTTTGGGATCGAACTTGACTGGGAGAGAACGAAGAATCTTTCTAACTATCACAGAATCATCAACCTGCTGGCTTAAACCCCACATGGAATTTGTGCAGTCTTATAGTTAGAGCCAGAAATCCCCAAACTTCTCAGAGTCCTCCATTTTCATTCTTTCAAACTCACTGGTCAGCATCTGTAGCTTGGAGTCCTTAACTTGGGTGGTTCCTTCATGTGAAAGTTCTAGAATATCCCAAGCTTCCTTTGCAGTCTCACATGTCATGATGGACTTAAACTCCTCAGGTGATATATTGCAATTGATAGCATTTAGATCTTTGGCATTTGCATGACATTTGGCTTTATCAGTAGCTGACCATGTATCAATAGGAGCAACTGTAGTGACCGTCTAGCCATTTACAACTGAGGTGAAAGATGGTTCTGCAAAAACATTCTCTACAACATCCCAACACAAAGGATCAAGTGACTTTAAAAACATTTTCATTCTAGCCTTCCAGAAAGTATAGTTTTTACCATCAAACAAAGGTGGCTTGTTCACGGCGCTCCCCTCGGTCGTGGACATCATTGTGTGGATCGTTTTCTCAGGTGTTTAAACCTTGAACGAGCAACTCAGCTCTGATACCAATTGACATGTCTACACAATGGTGTCCAAACACTAGAGGGGGGGTGAATAGACTATTTAAAAAATACATAACAAAGTTCACCTCCAACGGATAAAACAGATACAAACAGATATATGCTTAGGATAACAAAAGCAGAATAAAGAGTTTAAACCTAAGCAAATATATCACAAGAATTAAAACAACATACAACAAAAATGTAGATGAAAGCAAAGGTGTTAGTTCTAAATCTCAACTTTAATCAACAAGACAATCTCTTAGTCCTTGGACACTTGTTCAACTAGATCTAGAAGATAAAAACCTTCTTAATCAATGAACCAAGTAATCCAATCCTAGTTCTAGGTTTGTTGTGGAATATGAGGGGGTGAGTAGCGAAAGAGGCACTCTCACCCTTTCCTCTACCACAATACAAACCAACTAAGAGATTGGTTGGATAAGTTGTAGAGATTTCAAACAAACAACCACATAAACATATTAAGAAACTTAAGTAAAAAGGAAGCAAACCAGAAGACAAGATTATAATGGTTCGGCCAATGAAGCCTATGTCCACTCTTCAAGTACTTCCTTGTATTAAGAATCCCAAAGCAAAGGTGAACCTCCTTTAGCTCTACATCACTCCCATTAGTGTCGGATTACAACTTGAAAGAAATGAAGACAAGTCCCTTAGTCTTCAACCAAGAATCCTCCAATTGGATTTGTAGTAGGGTGTAGTCACAATTACCCTAACCTAGATCCGTGGATCTAGGGTTTTTCCAATCTTGTTGAAGTACAAATTGAGGTTTTTCTCTTAAGAACAACCTCTCAAAAGGTTAGATGAGAAAAGAAGGTTTTTAGCTTACAATGGGTTCATAGAACACCCATTTACAACATTCACTCAACTTTCAATAAGGTTGGAAAGTTTGGTTTGAGTGAAGGAAGGAATTTGGAAGATTTCTCTCAAAAAGTCTCTCTACACAAGACTTAGACCTAATACAACAAGATTTTGACCTAATACAAGGACTCATAACTTTACATAACATGTGAAATGTTTGTTTTACCCTTGTTTGTCACAATTCACAAGATATAACATTTACACATGAAGGGTGAATTCGATATGGGTATGGACGGTAGTTTGAACTTATTCATAGGGCTGCAAATCAAGCAGAGAGATAGTGGATTGTTTATAAGTCAGACCAAGTATGCCAGAGAATTGTGCAAAAAGTTTGATCTTGAATCAGCGACCCCTACAAAGATACCGATGAGAAAAGAATGTAAGATATCTAAAGATGAGTAAGGAAAAAATGTTGATGTAACCTACTATCGAAGCATGATAGGGAGTTTGTTATACCTTACAGCAAGTTGTCCCGACATTGCCTACAGTGTAGGAGTTTGTGCTAGATATCAGGCACAACCTAGAGAGTCTCATGTGATCGATGCCAAGAGGATTATCAGATATGTTCATGGGACTCTTGGTATGGGCTTGTGGTATCCTTTCGAAACATTTGCAGACATAGCAGGATATTGTAGGATTACAGTATATACAAATGTTGATTGGGCTGGGTGTGTTAAAATTGTATTGTATACGACAATTTTTTACTACATAACTAAAAATACCTCATTCGCTTTAATCTTATTGAGTTTGTGATCTTCTCTCATTACTCTTTAAAGGTAGTTGTTAAGAAATCATTTCTTATAATTTGTTCTTATTACTTAAATAGTTTCTTCGATTTCGTTTCTCTTTTTGGAAATTTATCCAAATACTTACTGCCCAAATCCAAATCCACATTCCTCTTTTTCTCAAAGTTTGGGAATTTTGGACTTTTTTGTTTGGTTTATTCATTTCGCTGACTTGCTTTAATTGAATTGAAAAAAGAAGAACTATTGCTTCTTCTACTTGATTTGCTTCTATTATCAAAAGGAAATTTAGGGTATTGTTTCAAATTCTGTCTTTGATGAGTGGTTAAAAAAAATGGTTTAAGAACAAAAGAAAACATAGAATTTTGACTGTTTTTTATTCAGCTTTGTTCTATTTGATTTTCTGCTTCTGCTTTAGGATTTTTTTCTATTGGATTCAGCACAAAGACAGAGAGAGAGGTGACTTTTAAGAGGGCTAAAGATGAAGATTTTAATATTGAAAATGATGAACTCTCATGCGATTTAAAGATACTTAAGGGTCGATAGGTATTATTAGTAGATATAGAAAGAAAATCGTAAAACTATAAAATAAAAAATTAGAAAAGTGAGAAAGAGTGGACTAGCCTTTCCAAATCGCTTATGCAGACGAAATATGAATGCCAGTTTGCAGTGGATTTGAGCAAACTGCTTTTACTTATATAACTCCTAAAAAGTTGCAGGAGATGCAATTTTTTTTTTTACTAATACTTCTCTTTTTTTTTTTTTTTTACAAACACCCTTCTATCAAATCTGAAGGGTCATAAAAACCTTTCTTCTCAATCAATTTCTTTATCTTCTTGTTCTTTTTGGAATCATGTTCAAGATAAACAATTCGAAAATGGTTAAGTGATTTATTCAGAAGAAACACCAAATAGAGGGGAAACTAACAATCATAAGCATAACCCAAAAAAATTAAAAGGTATTGATTGCTTCTAGATTCAGTCTGTAATATATTTTTTTTTTTAATCTTCTCTTTCTCCAAATAGTACCCAATTTACAAGAAATGAAACTGAAAGGAAATAAATTGAGTGTTCTTCTCAGTAATCTTATTTTCTATAAATAAAACCCTAAAGTATGGAATAAAACCCAACAAATTAAGTGTTTAAACCTTAAATGAGCAAACTCAATCCTAGTTCTAGGTTTGTTGTGGAGTGTGAGGGGGTGAGTAGAGAATGAGACACTCTCACCCTTTCCTCTACCAACAATACAAACCTACTAGTAGATTGTTAGGATGGTTTGTATGGTTTGTAGAGATGTTAAACTAACAAACAACAAAAACATAAATAAGAAAGTCAAAGAGAAAGAAGCAAACCACAACACCAAGATTATAGTGGTTCGGCAAAGGTGCCTACATCCACTCTTCAAGTTACTTCTTTGTATTAAGAGATTCTCAAAGCCTAGGTTTGCCTCCTCAAGCTCTACACCACTTCCATTAGTGTTGGATCTACAACATGAATGAAGTAGGAGCAAGTCCCTTAGCCCCTAACTAAGTATCCACCACTTGGGTTTTGTTGTAAGGTTTAATCTCAATCACCCTAACCTAGATCCTCAAATCTAGTGTTTTACCAAATTATTCCAAGAACAAAGATGGGGTTTTCTCTCTACAATCCTCTTGATAAGACAAATGAGAAATTTAAGAATTTGTTCACAATAGGGTTATAAAACACCCACAAATAACACTCACTCAACTTTCAATAGGTTTGAATTGATTAGCTTGAGTGAAGTAGGAAGATGGGAGGATTTCTCACAATATGCTCTCTCTTACAAGCTAGGGTTCTTGCTTCTTGAATGCCTTTGAAAATCAACCAAATCCCTTGTGTTGTTTAGCTTGAAGTGTTGCTTATATACCCCTTTTGGTCAATAGATCCGTTGGTCCAAGTAATTTGACCAACTAGCAACTTTAGATGAATGGACTGGAAGAATCAGATCCGAATCAGGCCCATTTTGCATTTCAGCCCATCAGTCAGTCGACTGACGGCCAAAGTCAACCATACCCTCCATAAGGTCAGTCGACTGACTATATAGGTCATATGGAGTTCTTAAGGGTCAGTCGACTGACTCTTTATGTCAAATCAGTCTTTCTTCATCAATTGACTGACTCTATATTGTATGCTGACTCGATTCCGTCGGTCCCAGTTGTTGCCAATCATGTCCAGTCTTGATGTCTTCAGCTCAAAAGATTTACGGATACTCTTACAACATGACTTAGACCTAGTACAAGGACTCATTACATACATTACATGTGAAAAGACCATTTTGCCCTTGTTTGTCACAATTCACAAGATATAACATTTACAAGTTTAGGGGTTTTGAGCAGAAGCATTTTGGGGAACTTCATAAGTGCTCAAAACTGTAAATATATCCCCTTAACTCATGTATATTTGTCCCAAGTTATGAAATAAACTGATATGATATGCTTGGTATTGTTAGAATTACGTGTTTATAGGTGCATTTCCCCCGGAAAAGCTAAAAGGAAGCAAAATGCGGAAAAAATGCAGTTTCAAGTAGCCAACTTGACGCAATTAAACGAAAGGGTTAGAGAGCTCGGATTTTGAAGTACAAATAGGTATTGGAAAGCTCTCACTTCCTACTTCAAGACTGTCAAGATAGATCATAGAAAACAGAGATTGAATCAGGACAAAAAGACTCGTCGAAACCTGTCAGACCCAGTTTCTGTAGACTATTTTTTTGCCTCTTGGGCTTCTTGTAAGTCGTGTTTCTAGAAGGAATTTGGACCTAATAATTTGACTGAGTCTTTCACGTTGTTTGATTAAGATCACCAGCAAATTTCAACTCTAGAAGCTTCCTACAAGTTATTTAATAAATTACAAACTCTTTTCTAGCAATTTTCAAGGAGTTCTAGGGTTAGAAGGACTCCTCCCTATATAAGGAGAGGAAAGCCACGAAATTCATTGTGCTTTAATCTTAAATTGAAGTACCATGTTAGGTTTTTACTTTATTTTATGTTGAAGAAGAAGTTCCATTGATTATAATACAAGTCTATTTACTTTTAAAGTTCAAGTTCTTTACTTTTCTAACGTATCTTTAATTTTCATGCAATTTAATCTTTTATCTTTATATTCTTGTCTTTTAATTATGTCTTTTATTTTTACAACCATCATCATCATCACCACAATCATCATGAGCTAATCGATTCATGGGGTTTTACAAGTGGATTAGGTAAGTAGAAGAATTTACTACAAGAGCTAATCGATTGATGGGGTTTTAATTTTCAATATTAGAAGTGTGAATTGTTTGCTTTGAGTCCTTGGTTAAGTTTTGATAATAAGTTGATAAAGGGTACGCACCAAAAGACCCGATATCAACAACTTAGTATATGCTTTTACGCTCTGGTATTAGGTATACTCCTTTGGTTGTTAATAAGTTGGAAGTTAGTCCGATAGACTTTGATCTCGATAATAGCCCTCTAGGCTTATCAAATAGTGCTTTTGAATTAGATTCAATAGTAGCAACTCGATCATTCCTGTTGAAATGGCTGATCCTGAAAGGCCACTTCGTGATCTTTTTGCTCCCTTATCTACCGGACATCCTAATTGCATCGTTTTACCTGCACTCGAAGATGAAGCTGATTTCAAACTTCACTATGGCATCATTAATATGTTGCCTAAGTTCTCTGGTAACTCACTTACATCAATCCGTCCAAATATGCTCAACTCTTAATGAAACTAGACTAGGCGTTGATGGTATTCGTCCAAGGTTATTCCTGTTCTCTATAAATGACAAAGCATCTCAATGGTTACACTCTTTAGCCGAAAACTCTATCCGCACTTGGGATCAGTTGAACATAAAATTCCTTACTAAGTTCTATCCCATGTCACGGACAATAGAGTTAAGAAACAAGATCCAAACTTTTAGACAAAAATATACGGAGGAATTCTTCGAAGCTTGGGAAAGATTTGGGGAGTTACAAATACAATGTCCACATCATCAAATCCCTATGGAAACATTAGTTCAATGCTTTTACAATGGTCTACACCATACGACTCGTGCTTTAGTAGAATCTATGAATGAGGTTCAATTTGTAAATGTTATATCTTGTGAATTGTGAGAACCAAGGGCATAACGGATATTTCACATGTACTGTAAGTTATATGAGTCCTTGTATTAGGTCTAGGTCTTGGTGTTCAAGTGTCCGGAGGCCTACGGAGCTGAAGACATCAAGAATGGACGTGAACAGCGACAACCGAGCTCAACCGGAAGTCAAGCTAGCAGGTGAAGCAGGCAGGAGAACCAAGCTGCTAACAGACCTGGAGTCGACTGACTTGAAGAGATGGTAGAACACCCTATAAGGTCAGTCGACTGACCCTCTGTGGGTCCAGGTGTGCTCGAAGGTCAGTCGACTGACCCTTTGATGGATTTCCTAGTTTATAAGGTCAGTCGACTCCCTTGCGGGAAATGCTGAAATTTCACCCGGTTTGCTCCAACTCACTCCCGGTTCACTCGGTCAAAACCCTAGTTGGTCATATGACTTTGACCAACGACTCTTTTAGGGTTTTGACTATAAAAGCAACACAACAAGAGGTTTTCTCTAAGGATTTTGTGCATTTCATCAAGAGCTTTCAAGAGGCCAAAAACCTAACTTTGTGAGATAAGCTTGTAGAGAGAAATCATCATCTTCCTTCTATTCAACTCTTCAAATCTTTTCAATCCAAGTGAGGAAGAGTAAATGTTTGTAAGAGGGTATAATTATAAACCCTAGAGTGCTTCTATCTTCATCTCTATCTACTCAATTAGTGAGTTCTTCAAGAGAGATAAACCTCTTTCTACCAAAGGTGATTCCTTTGATGTGTTGAAGTCTTGTTGAAGACAAGAAAGGTGAAACCCTTGAGAAGGAGTTCAAGGTGAGGAGCTCTGTGACAAGCTTCTTCAAAACCCTAGTGGATTCTAGGTTAGAGATTTAGGGAAAATCTCTACAACTTTCAAGTTAGATTAAATCAACACTTATGGGAGAGGTGTAGAGTTGTTGGAGGTGCTCCAAAGCTTTGGATTTATCTTAATAGCAAGAAGCGACTTGAAGAGTCGACGTAGGCCATCTTGGGCCGAACCACTATACATCCTTGTGTTGTGGGTTTGCATTCTTGCTTTTACTTTATTTCTATATGCTTGATAGTTGTAGTTTAGATCAATATCTTCAACTTACATCTCTAGTTAGTAGTCCTTGAACCGGAAGGTGGGAGTGCCTCTTTCTCTACCCACCTCGAGAAGTTCTCGGCTACTTGTAAAAGTATTGGTGTTTATTAGTCTTAGGATTGCGGTTTTTACAAAACCCATATTCATAAAGACAATAACCCAAGAACTAGAGCTAGTTAGTTGGGATTGAATCTTTACTACACCTTAGATCATCCTTGCATTTTTATATTCTCCTATCTTATACTCTTGCTTGCTAGTTGGTTGTGTCTTGATAGATTTGCTTAGTGTAATCTTTTATTCCGCACTTAGTTGTTCTAGGCATATTTGTTGTGTCAGTTTACTCTGAGTAAGTGACAGTTTACCTTAGTGTTGTCACTTGGGGGTGATCTTTGTTAAGTAATTTTTAAATACCCTATTCACCCCCCCCCCTCTAGTATATTGGACACCATTGTGTAAGGAATATCACAATTTCTTAGTAAAACCGCAACACAAGCTAATGATTTTTTTATAAGACTTGCTGAAAATTCTCAACATTGTGGAAACTCACTTAATCCTATCCCAGGAGTCTATGAAGTTAAACCTACGGCTAAAATGGAACAAGATGGAGAAGTAAAAACTTTAATTCAAAATCTAGCTAAGAAAGTTGAGGCTCTCTCCTTACAAAGTAACCAACCCAATACCGTCATGAACGTTAATGAAATATGTCAAGTTTGTAATGGAAACGATCATAATGAAGAAAATTGCCCACACATTCCTTACGAACAAGAACAAGTTAACGGTATTTGGGATAATAGAACTAATGCTCCACCTCAAAGTAACTCATACAATCTAACATGGGCTAATCATCCAAACTTTCGATGGGGAAATCAAAACAACGCTAGACAGTTTAATCAAAACCCACGAAACTTTCAAGGAAATAACATGAATAGAAACCCTAATGGATATATGAGGCAAAACAATAACTTTCAAGGTTATAGAAATAACAATGAAGTTAATCAATCTCCGGTTCAAAATCTAGAAAAGACCGAGCAACCTAAGACTAACTATAAAGCTCTTTTAATGATGATACTTGAACAACAAAAGAATCAAAATAAAATCATTGAAAGACTTGAAAATAAAGTTGCTAAAATAGATGCTGAACAAGAGAAAGGAAAATTTCCGGGACAACCTATTCAAAATCAAAAACCAATTCAAAAAGTCTTTGAAGTCTCGACAAGTAATCTTTCGGTTCAAAGAGAAGAAGCTAAGGTCATAACTACTTTACGTTCGAGAAAAGAATATAATAACAAAGTAGTCATGCCAACCAAAAATGACATAGTTAATCATACAAACTCTAGTAATGTCACTTCTAGCTCAAGTAACCCGATAGTTGACATTGAAAATCCAACTAGTAACACTCATACAGATAATGTGTCTACTTCTCTTCAAGATAATTCTACTTCTAAAAACAATGAGAAAGGTAAAGAAAAAGAAAAATAAGTAAGAAATTACATACCTAAAGTCCCCAACCCACATAGACTTTTAGGTCCCGACAAAGAAGAACAATTCAATGAGATAAAGAAAATTTTCAAAAACCTACACATTAATATACCTTTTCTCATCGCTCTTAGAAATATGCCTCAACACGCAAAATACTTAAAGGAGTTATGCACCGTTAAAAGGCGAACTAATATTCCTAAAGAAGCGTTTTTCACCGAGCAATTGCTTTCTTTTGTCGAACAAAATGGAATAGTAAAATACAAAGATCCGAGGAGACCAACAATAACGTGCACACTAGGTGATGGATTTCAAGGTACCGCGCTCTTAGATTTGGGAGCTAGTGTGAACTTACTACCTTATTACTTGTACCAAAAACTTGGGCTAAAAGAGATAAAACCGACGAGGGTGTCACTTCAATTAGTCGATCGTAGTGTCAAATACCTACGGGGGGTCATGGAAGATGTTTTGGTTAAGAAGATTTCTACTATCCCGTTGATTTTGTAATCCTAGATACTCAACACTCTATCGATGTTTCTACACCAATTATATTAGGTAGACATTTTCTAGCTACGGCTAATGCCTTAATAAATTGTAGAAATGGATTGATGCTCTTAAATTTCGGAAATCTAAGGATAGAAGTAAACATTTTTAAGATGATACAACAACCTCGAGATACATCCCAATCGGAAGAAGTCTACAACATACAAGATAATAATTGGGAATTTATCGACGAGGATGAGGTTAAAACTTTTGAGGAATTCACTCATAATGTTGAAAACATCCGTGATATACAAAGTGAAGAAGTTAATAATTCTCTTGAAATTTGTGAAGTTGAAACTGAGCCTTGTGAAACTTTGATTCCCATGCCACCAAGTCTAGAACTCAAACCCTTACCATCTGAACTTAAATACATACACTTAGACGAGGAGAGTAAATATCCTATTATAATATCATCTAGCCTATCACCCGAGCAAGAGAAAAAATTAATCGATGTTATTCAAAAACATCGCTTAGCAATTGGGTGGTCCCTAGATGACATAAAAGGTATTGACCCCGAGGTTTGCTCTCATCATATATACTTAGAAGATAATACTAAAACTTCAAGAGAACCTCAAAGACGTCTAAATCCCATAATGCAAGATGTGGTAAGGAGTGAAATTCTAAAGTTACTTGATGCCGGAATAATCTATCCTATCTCCGATAGTAAATAGGTTGGCCCAATACATGTGGTTCCTAAAAAAGCCGGTTTCAACGTTTTGAAAGATGAAGAGAATAAATAAATCACAACAAGAGCACCAACTAAGTGGAGAGTGTGTATCGATTATAGGCGTCTAAATCTTGTCACTAGAAAGGATCACTTTCCTTTGCCTTTTATGGATCAAATGTTAGAAAGATTGGCCGGACATTAGAGCTTTTCTTAGTCATGCCGGTTTTTATCGTAGATTTATTAAGGATTTCTCCAAACTAGCCCTCCCGCTCACTAATCTCTTGACAAAAGACACACCTTTTGAATTTAATGAGGAATGTGTGTCATCGTTTGAGCAATTAAAAACCTCCTTGACGTCCGCTCCCATTATCCAACCTCTGGATTGGTCTCTTCCATTTGAATTAATGTGTGATGCTTCGGATTATGTCGTTGGTGCCGTTTTCGGACAAAGAAAAAACAATGTGCCTAGTGTAATTTATTATGCTAGTAAGACGTTGAATGATGCTCAACGTAATTATATAACAACCGAGAAGAAAATGTTGGCCGTTGTTTTTGCCTTAGAAAAATTTAGACAATACCTAATTGGTTCCCAAACAACTATATTCACGGATCATGCCGCTCTTAAATATCTTCTATCGAAAAAGGAAGCTAAGCAAAGGTTAATAAGATAGGTGTTACTCTTGCAAGAATTCTCTCTAGAAATAAAGGACAAGAAAGGATGTGAAAATATTGTAGCCGATCACCTTTCAAGATTAATTTTTCACAAAGTGGATTTTATTGGCCAACGTTATATCATGACGCTAATGTTTATTGCCGAAATTGCCACCGGTGTCAAGAATTATGAAAAATTTCAAAAAGGAATGAGATGCCACAAAAATACATTTTGGTGGTTGACATTTTCGATGTTTGGGGTATTGATTTTATTGGACCGTTTCCACCGTCCAAAGGTTTTATATACATTCTAGTCGCGGTAGACTATGTTTCTAAATGGATTGAAGCTATCCCAACTATAAAAAATAACAAAAAGGTGGTAACACATTTTTTGAGAGAAAACATTTTTCTAGGTTTGGGGTGCCTAAGGCCATTATTAGTGACCAAGGATCACCTTTTTTGTAACAAGTCTTTTGGAAATTTATGTGAAAAATATGGTATCACACATAGGATAGCCACACCTTATCATCCACAAACTTCGGGACAAGTAGAGGTATCCAATAGAGAAATTAAACGTATTTTAGAAAAAACGGTGAACCTCGATGGAAGTGATTGGAGTGACCACATAGACTTACCGAACAGCTTTTAAAACTCCCTTTGGCATGTCAACATATAGACTTGTTTTTGGCAAGCCATGTCACTTACCCGTTGAAGTGGAGCACAAAGCTTATTGGGCCATCAAGAAGTTAAATTTTGATATAGATGAGGCCGGTGAAAATAGGAAGTTAACACTTAATGAACTAGATGAAATTCGTAGTGACGCTTATGATCTTGCAAAAGATTATAAAGTGAAAACTAAAAGAGTACATGATGCAAAAATTCTAAGGAAAGAATTTCATGTAGGGCAGAAAGTGTTATTATATAGAAGCCGTTTATATTTACAACCAGGTAAGCTTAAAACAAGGTGGGCCAGACCTTTTGTAATTACAAAAATTTTGCAATGTGGTGCTATAGAATTAGAAAATCCAAAAGATTGTATTGTGTTCCAAGTCAATGGTCGCCGTTTGAAACCTTATTTGGAATTACCGACTAAGGTCGTAGAAATAGTGATTTAATTATGTCGGTGTATGTGGATGATGAATGTGCTTTATAATCTTTGATATATGTTAATGTTTTGTTTGGGCCTTAGGTCTAGCTAAAGACGTAAAATTAAATGCTACTAGGAGGCAACCTAGGCACTTTTTAATGTGTTTATTTAGTTTTGATTTTTGTTTTAATAAAAAAA
>JABWDY010011906.1:10140-20924 GCA_013358455.1 Thalictrum thalictroides | reverse complement strand
TTTTTTTTAATTCTTAAAAAAACATCATTTATTTGTTTTAGATAATCCAATTATCATTAGTTTCAAGTCCTATCCACTAACAAGATCTTTATTTTGCAGTTAGTGAAATTATCAAACACTTGAAATTATGCCAGGAATTGTTAGAAAGTTATGCCCAAATGTGGTGGCAAGATATGCATTGAACTCTTTGCTTAAGGAATCTTGTGCTAAGATGAGGTGGCAAGCTATGCAATGAGTTCATTGCATAGGTTAGTCGTCATGACACTTGAAACTATGTCAGGACTTGTTGAAAAGTTATGTCTTGATCTAGTACTTGGTAAGGTATGCAAACAATTTATTTTTACAAGTACCTCAATGCGTCAAATGCATTGAGCTCTATGCAGCCGACACAACATATACCAACAAATAAAAAAATGCAATGTGTTTTGTGCATCAAATGCATTCACATATTTGCTTCACAAAGAGCTTTATACATTACCATTGCATCTTTATCCAACTTTGCATTGAATTCTTTGCATTCCAGAAAAGATTATGTAGAAATTATTTAAGTTATTTGAACATTATCTCCCCGGCTTATGCCGCAATCCCCATCATCCCCGCTATAGTCAACTTCACACTTACCACTCAGGCGCAATGAAGAGACCGGAGGTTAATCCTTTGGGTCAGCGTTAAGCACAATGGCTTGGGATACTAGATAGTGGAGAGTGACAATCTCGACCCCGCTTGAGCTATACAACTCCAAAAGCACAACCATAATTGACAAGCTATGCATACTGACTGAACTGCAGCAGCAACATTCAACCAAATTATTGAAATGCCAAATGCATACTGACTGAATTGCTAACTTTATTCGCGAGGTAAATTATCCAGATTGGCTCGCCAATATTGTAGCAGTGTTGAAACCAAATGGAAAAGTTAGAGTATGCATTGATTACACAGACCTCAACAAAGCATGCCCTAAAGATAGTTTTCCCTTACCTAGAATAGATAAACTCGTTGACGCCACTGCGGGTCACGAGCTAATATCTTTAATGGATGGTTACTCGGGCTATAATCAAATTAAGCTCGCAGAAGAAGACCAAGAAAAGATTGCGTTCATACTGAACAAGGAACATACTGCTACATAGTAATGCCATTCGGCTTACGAAACGCAAGGGCTACATATCAAAGATTAGCCAACAAAATGTTCCACGACATGATAGGCGATACCATGGAAGTTTATGTTAACGACATGATTGTCAAAAGTAAACTCAAAGAATCCCATGTATCCAACCTAGAAAAAACGTTCAAAAGACTTCATCAATACAATATGAAGCTAAACCCTGAAAAATGCCTCTTCGGAGTCGCATCAGGTAAATTTCTTGGCCATCTCATTACCCAACGAGGTATTGAAGCCAATCCAGAAAAGATAAAGGCAATTATTGAAATGCCAAATCCAAAAACAAAAAAACAAGTGCAAAAGTTAAACGGAATGGTCGTCGCATTGAATAGATTCATTTCGCGGGCGTCGGATCGCCAAAGACCATTCCTACAAATCCTCAAAAAAAGATCAAAATACGAGTGGACTGAGGAATGTCAAAAATCATTTGACGACTTAAAACTATACCTTACCACTCCACCAGTCATAACGATACCCCAACATAAAGATGTATTAGGTCTATACTTGGGTACATCTGATCATGCAATAAGTGGCGTACTATTTCGAAATGAAAATAGCGTCGAAAGACCAATTTATTTCATTAGTAAAACTTTGGTCGCCTCCGAGACCAGATACTCAAAAATAGAGAAAATAGGTCTCGCCCTATTATTTGCATCAAGAAAACTAAAACCATATTTTCAATCACACAAAATACGAGTTATCACAGATGCTCCACTCCGACAAATGCTTGAAAGCAAAAACAAGTCTAGCAGAATGGCAAAATGGGCCCAAGAATTGGGCGACCATGAACTATTGTTCGCACCAAGAAATAGTCAAAAAGGACAAGTCATCGCAGATCTTTTGGTCGACTACCCTACTGATGACATCTCTTGGGTACCAGACACAGAAATAAACGAACCCATCGTAAAACATGAGCCAACATGGAGACTCTATGTCGACGGTTCCAAAAATAACAATGGTGCAGGGATAAGAGTTACACTCATATCCCCCGAAAACGTCGTCATTGAAAAATCAATCTGGCTAAACTTCTCATTGTCTAACAATGATGCTGAATACGAAGCGCTCATTGCAGGTCTACTAACGGCAATGCAATTAAACATATCCGAATTACAGATATATAGCGACTCTCAGTTAGTAGTCAACCAATTAAGTGGCGACTATGAAACAAGAGAAACAACACTAAAACGATACCTCGACTACACTAGTCAGTTACTTACAAACTTCAAAACCGCAAACATTCAACACCTATTGCGAGACGACAACAAACATGCAGATTGCCTCGCATATCTAGCATCTCATATCGACAATGATTCACCACGCGTGATCCAAATCGACATACGAAACAAACCTGCATACTTAACAAACATGCACAACGTATGTGAAATATCAGATTTTGTTGATACCTCTCACCAAGAAATTGATGAGTCATGGATGGGACCAATCATTAAATTCTTAAATGGTCAACTCCCAAATGACGAAATTGAAATCAGAAAACTAGAACGGCAATCCAAGAGTTACACCATGATCAATGGAAGACTATACAGAAAATAAACCTCGGGCCCATACCTACGATGCCTAACGCCTAATCAAGCACAAATGATTTTAGCTGAGATACATCGTGGTGAATGTGGAAACCACGCTGGGGCTCGATCAATTGGGCAAAAGGCGAGAAACCTAGGGTATTTCTGGCCCTATATGCAATCCGACTCAGAAAAATTCGTACAAAGATGCGACGACTGCCAAAGATTCGCACCATATTTTAATCAACCTGCGCAGTCACTAAAAACGATATCTAGCCCATGGCCATTCGCCAAATGGGGTCTAGACATAGTTGGACCACTCCCACCATCAACTACAGGAAAAAGATTTGTTCTAGCGGCTACGGACTATTTCACAAAGTGGGTAGAAGCTGTACCTTTAAAACGTATACAACAACATGATGTTAAACAATTTATATGGCGAAACATCATCACTCGATTTGGAATACCACATACGCTAGTCACTGACAATGGCAAACAATTTATTGGAGACATGATTACAGAATGGTATACAAACTACCGTATTAATCATGCTTTATCCACACCTCGCTACCCACAAAGCAACGGCCAAGCAGAGGCCACAAATAAAACAATCATGAATAACCTCAAAAAGAAACTAGACGACCACAAAGGAAACTGGGAAAAAGAACTTCTGCACGTCTTATGGGCGTACAGAACTACACAATGAACGGCAGGCTTGTCGCCATTCGCCATGTGTTATGGAACAGAAGCCATAATACCATCAGAAATGACTTTTCTAACAACAAAGAGCGAACTCGTAAACACAAACGACAATAGTGAGGTCTTAGGTTATGAGATCGACTTATTAGAAGAAAAACTAGAAAAAGCTAGACAAGCTTCAATTCGCTATCAACAAACACTTACGAATTTTTACAACAAAAACGTCAATCCTCGCCAATTTCAACCGGGCGACCTAGTACTAAAAAAAGTTTTTCCTAACACAAGAGTTAGAGAAAATGGAAAATTAAATCCCAATTGGGAAGGCCCATACATTATCCATGAAAATTTAGGAAATGGGGCATATATCTTGAAAGATTCCGATGGCGACCACATCCCTCGACCATGGAACTCAAAATTCCTTAAGCTATATCTGCCTTAGACAAATATACATGATCTACGAACATATACTTTACACCATTCACCAGACGACTACAATATATGCATTCAACATATCATTCAGACTAAAACATACATTCATCCAAACAACCATAAACATAATAAATAGGCATTCTCGCCTCATTCATTTAAACCAAAAATTTTCATTTAGACGCAAAGCCAGCATTCGCTGAACTTCACTATTGTTTCCAAGGCTAAACAGCCATCAAAATAAAACATTGTTTACAAATCACAAATATCAATAACAAGAGGATTTTCAAGCTGTCTCATTAACATTGGCGGCTTCATTAGTAGAGGCTAAGGCGGGATCCGCTGGAATAGAAGGATCATCTTCCTGAACTTCGTCACCATCTTCATTCGCAGCTTCCTCCCGAGCAATTCGCCCATCTTCTTCTTTCATCAAGGTGAGAGCTTGAGAATGCAACTCGACACCATCAGATTCACAGTTAAAATCAGGGTCAACAGCCTTAAGCTGCCCCTCACGAGTGCGAGCTCTAACACCTTGGAGAAAAGCCTCTAGCCTCCACTGACCAATTACGTCAAGCCATTCGCCCTTTTTGGCATCAAATTCAGACTCCTTCGCAGCGAGCTTCATTTGATATCCAAGAATAGCTTTCTCATGAGCAGCTTTTAACTCGCTCAGTTGCTTGTCTCGCTCATCCACATTCTTCTTCAGCTCCTTTTTAGCCTCAATCAGCTTGCTAATTTTCTCTTGCTGATGGCGAAACTCCTTGTCGGAATTTTTTATTATGTTTTTATATTTAAAAAACATAATCTGATTCTAAAATAACAAACAAAGAGAACTGTCAACAACAGATATGATATGGTCATTCAACAAAACGTAAAAGAAAAGGTCGTATACTTACTTGATAATGATTCCTCTCAAAATTGAGAAAATCTATATCAACGTGCCGCTGAACACAATGATCAATGTCGCCTAGAAGCATGGAGCCTTCGGCCATCACAGTGGCGAGTTCGCCATTCGCCCAGGCTCTATCGGTATCAGCAACAGGCACTTTATTTAAAGCAAACTGGGGATCAAATTTGCACACTCGCCCTTCAGCAACAGACTTTCCCTTGCCCTTGGGGTCACCAGTTGAGGGAGATGAATTTGACGGCTCGCCAGAAGCAGAAGCGACACCCCAAGGGGTAGCAGCATTCTTTACGCCGCTGAATAAAGCGCCAGAAGGACCCCTGGGAGGATTATCTGATCTTTTTGGAGGCATCGTCTTGCTTGCTCATCTTCTCTTAAGTGGTAAGGCTGCAAGAGGATCCTCGGAGTCAATTTCACGAGACTCAATAATTTTACAAGTAGGCAAACCTGTAAACGTTCGCCTCGCCTTATGTCGATCTAGCTAGGACAGGCTAACACCATCTAAAGAAACAACGTTACCTTCGCCTGCAACTGGAGGATCAACCAGTAAAAAGTTCAACCAAGGGATCAGTGCTCGCTTCTGCTCCCAAGTTTTAGCACAGAAAGACAAAAAACGAGGATCCTCTTTGGTAAGTTGCTTGTTTAGATCTAAAGTTGACAAACCTACACAGAAAACCACAGTCAAAATAACGAACAAATAAATCAATATAAGTAAAAAATAAGCACAAACACACTTCATATACCTATAATTCGTCTCTTCTTATATCTAAGACTCGCCCCTTCGACGACAAATTTTCCCCTTATTCGGTACAAAGTGGTGGCTTTCCAATGGTCATTGGATACACCAATACTCCACAGAGGGAATTCTTTCCATTTTGCTCGCTTAATCACGTAATATGTATCATCATCTACACGAGTCGCTCTTATAGACAGATAGGCGACTACATCATTTACATCGATAGCATACCCAAACCTATACTTTAGCTCTTCTAACAACCTCATGGCATGCCAAAAACTACTCGCCATGTTGATAGGAGCTTTCCTATAGTGATTTAACACATCACATAAAGTTTGGACAGTGGCAACCTACAACCTGCCTTAAGCTGACCCTCATAAATCTCGATCGATTCCTCGCCTACAGGATCAGGGTAGCCACTGTTTCCTACTTTATACATCTCTACAAACTTAGACTTTATATGATATATTAGTCTAATCTCGGGAAATAACCTGCGGGCTTTCTTCCTTTCTTCGATGTACGCTCTAATAGCTTCATCACGCTCGTTAATCTCCACCTCCTCCTCGTCAGAGCTCTCGACGTAAGGATACGGATGAGCTCCTTCTTGATCATAAGGAATGATGGCATTGGGATCTACACTTTCGTCACCCTCGCCATCCTCACTCGATGACTCAACAGCATCATTTACCTCAACTTCAACATCACTATCAAGAATCCCTTCATTCTCGCCATCACTGGCATCAGACATTTCTATATCAACGTTATCAGTGGTCTCTACATTCTCGTTACCACTCGCCTCTCTGTTACCACTATCTAAACCATTAATTACGTCATCACCGGGGCTCGACATTACACTATCATAAAAAATCCTAACTTTTTTACTCGCCTCGCCAACTACAGAATGGGGATTCGCCAAAAGCTGGCTAAACTCTTCGTTATCAGACAAAATACTCATCTTCCCCAAATTCTCAAAAATTAACAAAGTTTTAACTTTACAGATAGAAACACACAAACGAACACTCAAACAGATACAAATAGGAAACAATGGATGGTTTAGACAATCTAATTCAAGAAACAAGCAAGTTTAACCAGATTTTAAAAAGAGTGGTCTGAATCTTCAACAACAGAAAGCTTCACACCCTACAACAATGGCTGAAACGAAAAACAAAATACAAACATCACTCATCTGAGTGAAAATATGCTCAAACAGTATGGAAAAAGCAACATCTTCATTGATTCTACGCATATAAGGCCAGAAATTGGTGATTACATACAAATATCTTACAGAGGATAAAGATTCAGAAGAGATGCAAGAGCAAATCAAAAGAAAATCAAAACAAAAGTGAAGAACATACCTTTTGGGTTTTCTTTTCTTCAGAAACGCAAGTAAAGTTCATTTGCTGCAACTGTTAGGTTTTATAGAAAAACCACATGCATCGCAACCGTACACGTGTCCAAAATCAATGGTCATAGATTACTTTCTCGAAACAACGCTTGACGATTCATTTTCCCGCTCAAACAACTGTTATATTTTAAATTTAATTTTCACGTTGACTAAGGTCAATCATCATTGCTGTATCGAGAAAAGAGATTTTAATGACTGCAGCACACAATGGTTTTCCTTTTTTCAAGACGAAACGGCAGCTCGAGGTGACACCTTGTTAAATCAAAGAGTTTCTCTAGACAATAACTCTGACGTATACAAAGGACGAACATGTCAATTTTCATCTAATTAGACCTAGACAACACAGCTCGCCATGGTCTAACAAAATGAAAAGGGGCTATGTATATACCCTTAGTCGAGTATTCTACTCGCCACCGCTATTCAAACCCTAGTATCATCAAACAGGTTGTCGTCGATACATGATGTCGACCACATTTGCTGACTCAGCTCGACAACTCATATCTCGTCGCCAACCAAACTATAACTGCTTCACTCGATCAAAGACATGCGGATACAGTTCATCTTGCCAATGGTCACAATGGCTCGCTATTGATTAGTAAATACTCGACATAGTATGAGTCGCCAATTATGCTCGCCATTGACTAGGTCATAAGAGATAACTGTTCTAGATAAGTGCTTACGGATATCACGCAACCACTATCCGAAATACAAGGCAATACTTGCTAACAATTAGCTAAGAGCCGTTATCTCTAAACTCTATATAAGAACTACGTATTGGCTTGATTCTGGACTGATCTCTCATCCCAGATACGTAGGCAGCACTCAAACACTTGATTGCTCAACCATTCTCAACCATAAACACCATCTTCTCCATTTCTAATCTTCTTCTTCGATCATCATCTAAACGGGCCACTTGTTGGTCTATGTGAATACTTACTATATTTACAACTGCCCATCCTGCCCAGCAGTCTATCAATTCTTGTACACTGTCCCCATGCCTTGCAGTCCATCCATTCCTGCAGCAATGCCTGACAACAATAAAAAGTACTGTTGAACAACACTGGAAGTAGGTCCAAAGCACTATAACATGTCCTCATGATCAATACAAACAGTTGCAGGCCCAACACTTCAAAGCAGTAACCATAGAAATAACAAACACAAGACAACGGCAAAAAGAAAAAAAATTCAAACACCAGCTACCTGAAATTCCCTCTACACCTTTTTAACATTCACCAATCCTCTCTGATCATCGAGGTTCCACAAGACTGTTCTCTTTAATGTTTCTCCACCCATAAACTTCTAACAATGCCCAAATTGTGCATTTCATTTGTCGAATCACTTTTGGCAGTTCATTTGTCGAATAACTTTAGTTTGACCATTTTAGATGCAAATTCAAGTATCAAATATACCCAGGTCCGTTAAAAATCTGCTTCTGTCATGCCGAGATCTACTATCTGCTTCTGCTGTTATAATGTTGTGTTAATTGCTTCCTAAAGCCTGTCAACACTGATCGAGTGGTGTTGAAGTCGCAATGTATCTGCTACCAAGCTGAGCCGAAATGCATCTGCTCTTGCTTCTCTCTTACTATCAACATAGATAATGCCCCTTAGGCACTACCAGAATCAACCACAAGTGCCCCTGCCCCATAACTGAGTTTTGTGTTGGAATAGTTTTTGACAGTCTGACAGCCCAGTTCAAAACTGTGGTCTGTCAGATTTTGTGATGGGAATTTGAGTGGTTTCTAGCCATCAAAAACTCATGTTCTTGGGTGGAATAGATTCCTCTCATCGGTTACTTCAACATGGTATACTCGTGTGTCAAAATCGGATCCAAGATGAATGAGAAATTTACGTCCAAAGTCGAGTACTTGTTATGGACATTTGTTGGAAATGGGATAATCCCACATTGAGAAATGCAAAGTTTGGAAACACCTTAATATACATATGAGTGGACATAAAAGGTGTAGCCCTTTGGGTTACCTCTAATGTGTAATGGAGATAGGCTATGCATGGGCTATGGCCCAAATCGAAACCACAAACGTGCGGCGCCATCCGGATCGGATTGGACCAGATCGGATTGGATCAGGACTTGTCTAATTTCTTTTTGGCCCATAAAAGTTTTGTGGTTGCCTTATTCAAAGGACTTCCAGAGCAGGTAATATCCAAGAATATGGATTTCCATATCCGTTTGTTTCCAAGTAAATGGTTTTCCAGAATCATCTATTGCTAAATATATATGGATACCCAGTATCATATATTTCTAATTACGTCGAACAAAATATCTTTGTAATTTCCATATCTCTCAATCCCATTGCCTATATAAAGAAAAGTCTGTCATAAACTTCAGACACAGTTAAACACACAACATTCTTCTTTTCTGTTCTAGTGAGTCTGTCCGTCAGTCTTGAGAGTACAACATAGTGTTAGTTTGACAGGTTTTTGCAGGGTGTGCTCAACCTCAGAAGTTGTAGTAGCAGTTGTATCCTGGGAGACTATTTGCTATCAAACCGAAGCACGTCGGGGCAAATTTTGTCTTAAGGAAAGTGACCAAGTCACGATTCTGCTCAGTAAGTCAGTCTTTGTATTGATTCTTATTTAATTATACTGTTAACGTGTTTGTTAGTAATTACAGCTCCTACAATCTTAAGATAAAACTTTCTTGCTCGGTAATTGCTCTTAACAGTATTTTTTAAATTTTATTTTACTGTTGTTTAGTTTAATTGTTTAATTTTGCAGTAGTTCTCTGTTTAACAATTGTTTTACTGTTTATTTGTTTAACAGTTGTTATTACTGTTTCAAATTTTTTTTTATTCTATTTATTTGGCAGTAGTTTTCCTGTTTTACAATTATTATTACTGTTTCTAAACTCTGTTTTGTAGCTTTTAGTATACTGCTAAAGTATACATATACTGTACTTGACAGTATACTCTTATAATATTTTTATCTCTAAGTTATGTGATTTGAATACTAAGTGTTGCACAAATTGCTTTACTCCACAGAATTTGATCAAGTTAATTAATTAGATTAACTAATTTTTGGGTATTGCTTATTTCAGACTTAACTGAATTAAAACTACCAATCCAACTAACCTTGATCTCTTTGGAGCATCTGAACCTTCAAACACTGATGAGTCTGGACTGGGAGAGCAGACACCCTGTAGCATCTCTCTCTTTCTTATATATGTTTATGCCTGCTTGATGCTTGTTGCGTGCTTGTGTAGGATTTTGCAGGTTTTAATGTTATGTTTATATAATGCTTTTGCAGGTTTTAGTTAACCATGTATCATATATGCTCGTGCTAACGTTTTGCAGGGTAAACTAGTTTTATAGGGTTTATGGGAATGCGTGTATGCATGTCTTGTAGTGTACGCGCTCGATGGATGTATACGTATTAGTTTACACTTTCGTTTATGTGTTGCAGGATTTATATATATAGTATATAAGTTTTCATCGAAAGTATAGTTTGCACGTTTGAGTTGTTTATGGTTGTTTATATGTTTGAATTTTATATGCTTTGTACGCCCGCATGTTGATGCGGAGGACGTTATGGATGTGGTGTTTGTGTTGGTTGGGAACGGGCTTGGAAAAGCCGGGGTTTTCCCATATTTAAAGCTTGTTTTTCAGTTTTTTGTTCAGAAGTGTTCGAATGCTCTTTTAGCGTTCGAATGTTCACATGTTTGAAGCTGAGTGTTCGAACACTTAATGTGTGTTCGAACGTTTAACATTCCAGTTTTTTTGGAAGCTCAGGAACGTTCGAACGCTCTTTCAGCGTTCGAACGTTCAACCCGTTTTTAGTTTTTCTCTTTGTTTTTCTAAGTGTTTTCTTTGGGCCTTCTTGGGCCCATCTCTTTTTCTCTTAAGAGAGAAGAGAAAAAAAGAAAGAAAGAGCTAGAGAAAGAGAAAGAAAGGTAGAGAAAGAGATAGAAGAAAGAAAGAA
>JABWDY010011881.1:12108-24748 GCA_013358455.1 Thalictrum thalictroides | reverse complement strand
TTTTGGTGAATTATCAAACAAATCAATTGTAATGTTTATGATAAATTTTTTTTTTTATCGTATTTCATATACAATTATTTTTTTTTCCATGGTGAAAATGCTGTTGCACTGTACTGATTGATGTCTGAATTTTGTTTCGGTTTTGAATTATCTTTATGTGTGTGTGTGTAGTTGTTATTTAAGGTAATTGAATAGTGATGAATCTAATTCATGTTCATTATATCTCTTGCATTGCTTCACATTCTTTGTTTTCCAGTTAATGAGGAATAACCTTGTTCTATTTTGATCAGGGAAAGACATTCTACAGAATACTGTGCAATGTACGATATCTGTGGAAAACGCACTGATGGAAAAGTTTTGAATTGTCCTTTTGGTACCCCATCCGTGAAGGTACTTTGTTTTAGAAGTCCGTTATCACCTTTATTGGACATACCGTAATTATTAAGTACAATAACAGGAAGATAGGACCTTATAATGGGCCATATGTCCAAAGAACATTGTCGAACTTGCTTCTTTGTACATTCTATCGTTTTCTATTTCACTGCTGTGTTATAAGTAAATAACACTTTTTTCGACGATACCTTTAACATTTTAGACATAATGTTTTATAGAAGATAATGTTTTATAGAAGCTTGGGACATGCTGAAACATTCTTATTAATAAATTTGATCTTATGTAGCAGACCTATTTCCACTTATTTTTGGAAATAAGTATGTGATGTGACCTTTATAAGAACAAAAGGTTTTTCAGCAAAGGATGGATAATACTCTAATTGATTACTAACCATGGATTAAAACTATAGCCTTTTTCATATATGTTGTTTATAGTTGTGCCGTTCTATAAAAGATACATTGATGATTTATGTGCTTCACTTTATTTTTGCAGCCTGATGAGCTTTTTTCTTCAAAGATTCAGAGCTTATGTCCAACAATCAGTGGAAATGTTTGTTGTACGGCTGTTCAGTTCGACACATTGAGATCACAAGTCCAACAGGTAAAAATGTCATTATGTTTTGTTTGTGTGGGTATAATTTCTGTTTCAATTTTCATCGACTATGTAAACGTGACAGGAACTGTTTCATTGCTGGACATAGCTACAAGTTGTAGCAAATATTGAGCAGTAACCAGTTATTACATTATACGTATTGAAGTATGCCAACATATATTGATATGTGGTGTATGATACATTACCTTACACTCTTACTTCTTAGAAAACAGAGTGTATTGCACATACTCTATGCATCACAAGGAAAATAGAGTTTCCTTGTTTCATTGAAAATTGCTTGTGAGAAGATGCTTATCGTTTATTGATGTACTAACACTAAACCGATAAAGCAAAATGATATTTGTGAGCATTTTTACGTGTATGTATTAGCAGTATGTGGTTTTCTTCCATTTGAGTGCTTAAATTTATTAAAGATATGCAATTTACTTATTCAATAATCTGATTAAATTTTCCACAGGCCATTCCTTTTCTGGTAGGCTGCCCAGCATGTTTGAGGAACTTCTTAAATCTTTTCTGTGAGCTTACATGCTCTCCCAATCAAAGTCAATTTATCAATGTGACATCTATTTCCAAGGTCAGATATTCGTATGGATGCTAGCAAATTAGTTGATAAGTATAAAGTGTGTAGTGTTTTGTTAATAATGCTAATTCTATTGGGTGTAAAAGATGGAGTTCAGAGAAAGAAGTGAACATATAAAACAAATCTTGCAAGCCTCTGAGTTTACATATAAAACTTTGATTATCTCATCTTTAAGTCAGAAGGTCTGTTGAAACCACAGTTTCACTGCAAACAATCACATATCCCATAGGACCTTCCACATTTCTGCGGATGTATTCTGGAACATTGCATTTGGATTTGTTACTGTTTTAAGACCATTTGATGGCCTATTGGTTTCCCCAAAGCCACTCATCATTCTACCTAATCCCTTTATTGAACTTTTAAGGTTTACCTTCAACAGTGAGAAAATCTTTTTTCAGACTCATAGCAGTCATTATAAGAGGTAAAACTTTGTGTGTCTGCAATATAAACTTGTATCATTCTCTACCGAGTAGGATTCTACTTCCTCTTTAGACTAGGATCCTTGGCTAGCAAGGAACTATAATGTTACAATCCTTTTAGGGAATCAATAACCAGAACTTAGTGGGTTTTGGCAGGTATCCACATGATAATTCACGGTCTCCACACTTGCATCATGCACGCCATCACCAACTATGTTATTTAAAGTATGGTTTGTAGTTTAGCATTGGCATATGGCTAATAATTCATGATATTTTTGTATTGTGATCGGGGTGAAGGACATTGCCATGCCAAGATTAGCAAGAAAATTTCAGTGATTACACACGTACTTTTTATTTTAACAACTATGGTGCATTGAATCTTTTTTTTTTTTAACCAAAATTTATGATTCAGCTAATGTAACTCTAGGTTTCCCTTTTAAATCTCTCCCGTGTTCACTTTGTTACTATCACATTTCATTTGGTGGAGCTGCTTCCTCTAACTTGCTTAAAAGACCAAATTATAATCCGTTGATCTTATTGTTTTTTGTTTTTTATGTCCTTTTGATTCAGGTCAGTAACAATTTGACTGTGAATGGCATTGACTTTTATTTAACTGATGCTTTTGGTGAAGAGTTATACAATTCATGTAAGGATGTAAAGTTTGGGACAATGAACACCCGAGCGATTGAATTTATTGGTGCAGGTGCTAAAAATATCAAAGGTGAGGATCTAGAAGTCAAACACATGCTATATGTGGGGGTTATAGTCAAATTTATTCTTACTTCAATTACAGCTTGATCAATTTGATTATGTTACCTCATGTCCTTAAGGAGCACGAAACTTTATGTTAGCTTTGAACTCTTAGAAGTATGGGCCTTGTTTAGTATTCTTTTCTTAATTCAGTGTTATATATCTTAACTTCTATGTTTCTTTAATTTTGGTAGAATGGTTAGCATTTATTGGTAAGCGAGCTGGAAATGATGTACCTGGCTCACCATACGCCATTAATTTTCAATCAAAGCCTCTGGAATCATCGGGAATGATGCCTATGAATGTGTCTGTTTATTCATGTGGGGACACTTCACTGGGTTGCTCTTGTGGTGACTGTCCTTCTTCTTCAATTTGCTTTAGCTCTCTGCCATCTTCTTCAATTCACAAAATGCATTCCTGCTCAGTTAGAATTGGATCTCTCCAGGTAAGAGGCATGGAAGATGATTTATGATTTGCTAGATATCTTATAACTAGTTTGGTAGGGTCACAGTGATGTAAGACTCTGTTGATGATTTTTCCATGGTGAATGTAGATGTACCATGTATTAGTTAGTGTAACTTCTGCCAATTTTTGTATTAGTAATTAGTTCTTAACTTCTGTCAATTATCTAGTACTAGTATAATTTGTTTATATTCTTCTCTGTATGGAGGTATGAGAATGTTTACATGTACAAGCGCATACAAATACGGAGAGTATATTGTAAGAATAAAATTATGAGTAATTGCACATACTACACTTGGTTGGGAATAAGTGTATCCTTAACACCGCTTAGGTCCAAAGTCTTGAGCGGTTAGAGAGAAGTGAAACTATGGACTATCAAATATTCTGGTGTTTAACATGTTAGAGTTATTTGAAAGAGGTGCAACTACATTTCTAGGGGACTGAATGTCTAACAGGATGCCTACTTGTTGACAGCCCTCCTCATAAGCCTTAGCTTGTGGATACCCTAATATAGTTTCATTTTTTGATAACTGCAGGTCAAATGCGTTGAGTTAACATTAGCAATCCTTTATGGTGTTTTGGTTATGACATTCTTTGGGTGGGGCGTGTTTCATCGAAGAAAAAGTATCCCTGTATCTAGAAATAATAATTTGGTGAGTGTTGCGGGTGGTGAACAACATTATAATAGCAAGCAAAAGGATGACAGCCATCCACTACAGGTATGCACAATCCAAGATTCTGTTAACCGAACTTATATATTTTATATTTTTGCAATCAATCTAGGAGCATTAATTAAAAGTCGGAGACACTAGAGACTTCCACCTTGTTGATTAGAAACAGGTCTTGATTCTAAAAGGAGGATGTTTCGAATATTGGGTTTGAAAACAGAATATGGTCTTTCTAAGAAAATCTTGTTTGAAGATTTGAAGTTCATAAAAATTGTTAGAAAAGGATTGGATTCCACACATACCTGCTATGAGCCATTTTTCTTTTGACTACATGATGTTAAATTGGGAGAAGAAAGACATTCCCATTAAAAGTCAACTACAATAGATGCTATTAGCTGTGATCATGTTATCGGCTGACTACCTTTTTAACTTATCAAGCTGCCTTGTTTGCCACTAAACTGAAGAATTTTACCTATGTTAGTACTGATAGTGGAGTTGCATTGATGCTATCAGATGTCTCAAGAACTTCCTCGAGCGATAAAGGGACTCCAACTTCCTCTTGTTCAAGGCTACATGTCAAGTTTTTATAGGTAACTTCTATTGGATCAAATATTGAGCAGCATTAATAATTTTATATGCGTGTATAATTGAAATTTATGTTCCTCAGGAGATATGGCATATGGGTTGTTCGTAACCCAACTCTTGTCCTATGTTCATCTTTGGCAGTTGTTCTTTGTTTGTGCTTAGGTCTAATTCGTTTCGAGGTGGAGACACGACCTGAGAAGGTAAAACACATTAAGAAATTATCGTTGTATTCTATATACATGAAAATCTTCTAGTAGACAAGGTCTTAGCATTATTGGCGGTTGAGTTTTGTTCCATGTATTTTCCGTTGTAAATTTTAATACATTATATATACACACACCTGTGCGTGTAAAATTTGCATTCTTTCTAGTAGAATGTAGAGGCAAATTTATTTGAATTTTGAAATGGAAATGCAGACGACAGGTAAATAATATAGATCTAGCCTTTAATCATACAAAACATATGATACATCAACAATTGAACAAAAAACCGAATACTCCAACTAGAAGTCTACATAAGTACAATGGATTTTACTAAACTATTTCTGAAAAGATACAGCCTTTCTTACTGCCTCCAGCTTCAAAGAATTTTTAAATTTTAACACATAAAACCTTGCTTCTGTAAAAATTGGTCACAAAATTTACAAAGTCAAAAAGCTCATCTTGTCCTGGACAGCAGACTGGCTGGTTAGTGACCTATCATTTTTCTTTGATAAGGCATCTGAAATAGAGTAATTGATCTTGTCTGATCTCAATTGTATTTGTAGGTCATCTCAACCTACTACCATCTTCATTTATAAATTTCACCATGTCAGCAAAATACAAATAAAATAAAATCTCTATTTCTATCGGGACCCGTAGGTTTCTGGAACTTTCTTACATATGTGCTACCAACTAGTGCAACCTTGAGGTATCTATTGTAAGAAGACGGACTTGACTATTCTGGACACTACCCAAAATAAACACTTTATTGAATGAAAAATGATCAAGTTGTCCCTTGTTAAAAAGGTATTATAATGTTGGCTGTAGTAGTCAAAAGTAAAACGTCATACGTATCCCTTATATATCAATGTTTAGAGTAAACTTATTTATTTCTTGCTTAGGACATAGTTTGACTTGTCAAGTTAATATGGTCAAAGTTTGATCAATAACATTTCACATTATCCATATCCAAAATGTGGCAAAATGAATTGAACTTTTCTATCGTTGGTCATTGTACTTTTATGGTGTAGTGTTGGCCGTTTTATAGTTTTAATAATTGCACTATTCAGCTATGGGTAGGGCATGGGAGTAAGGCGGCAGAAGAGAAACGCTTTTTTGACACACACCTAGCCCCTTTTTATAGAATCGAACAGGTATTGCTCCTCATTTATTGGCTGTTTTGTTTTCTGCTTTGATCTATTATGGTCTTATCTGCATATGCATTCAGCACTATTGTTTCATTGATTTTTTTATTTATGTGCTCCTCCATATTAAAGCTGGTGACAGTTTTTGAAGTAGTTGATCCAATAGAGCAGTTTGCGAGGTTTCTTTGCGTTTTTCTGTAGCCAAAAATTCATTGATAATGGAGACATCGGGAAAAAAGGTTTATAAATGAACTTCTAGTTAAGTTCTTCCTTGTGCCATTGTCATAGGTGTTGGGATAACATATTTATTATTTACTGCGATGTCATCTTGTACATCCGTAATTGGGTTTATCTGGTGGCCTCCTCAATGCAGCCTTGTGCTGTATCCTACCATACAAGCTGATATTTCATTTAAATACAAGGAACTCAAATAAGCTGTGTAATTATTTTCACAGCTTTGACCACAAAAATAATGACCGTGATTTTAGATAAATCATCATAGCTCTGCATGTCATATTCATTTAAGTATCCCTCTGGTTAGTCAGCCACAAAGCCTATAAAACTATCAGCACACTTCAAGGAAGAGCAATTTCAGAAAAAAGATCTCATGGTTTTAGGAATCACATCAGGCATCTTAGATGAGAGGACTGATAAGACTACTTTACTTGGAGACTGAACTCACAATGAAGGAGAACTCGATAACAGATTCTCCATAGACCCTCTCTATTGGTGACTATTGCCATTTCCTTTCTCCTAATAATATGAAAACTTGTGACTGCTTGACATTTCTGTTGATGTGGAGGCAGTCAAGCAGACTGTTGGAGGAAAGAAAAACAAGTATATATATGTTAGTGAAATAATATTAGCTTCTGTATCCAGGTAGTTAGTGCAAACTTATGTCTGCCCTACGCATCAATGTCAGCACAAACCTATAGATATAACGTATTGGGGACAACTTCTCAGGTTCACATGGTTGTTCTAATTAAGTGTAAACCTAAATTTTTCTCACAACTTTGTTAGAAGTTTGCATGTGCATATAACTTATGCATCTGTTCGCAGGTTTGTATGAATTGCAAAGTGTATTTGTTTCCTTCATTGTTAATAATATGATGTAGTTCATCATGTTGTGGTGTTGTAAGATTGACATTCTATACTATTTTCCTTTGTTTTGTGTCAGCTCGTATTAGCAACTATTCCAGACTCAAAGCAGGGAAAGTCGCCTACGATAGTGACAGATGAAAACTTCCATCTACTCTTTGAAATACAAAAGAAGGTATTTAATTGCTTGGTGTTACTTCTGTCAATCATCTTATTTGTAAACAGTATACCAATTTTTCTGTTTCTATACTAAGAACCTACTCATCACATTTATAAAACCTAATACTGACATGTATACAACATGAAATTGTCCTTCCTTTGCTTCATTGTGATAGGTTGACAGTATCCATGCAAATTATTCTGGATCCATGGTGTCTCTTACGGACATATGCTTGAAGCCACTTGGCAAGGATTGCGCCACACAAAGTGTTCTGCAGGTATTATTACCTCATATTTTTAATACATCTTTTATGATCTGCAAACAAGTTTATTTCGTTGAAGTTCAATTTGTATCAGTTCTGACATTACAATGTGTTTCGGAAAGGAAAACCAGTTTTCTATCATTTCTGTTTTATTACTGAAATTTTACGGGCTGTATGCATTCTCTCAAAAGTGTCTGTTGGTACACAAACATACTCTCTTAGATCCCACACTGGTGGATAGTTATAACATTCTTGGGCTTTGCTGATAGTTACTCTCTGTTCTTTGATGCTTTATTTTATTAACTGCATATATAATGGGGACTGTATCCAGGGACTAATTTAGTGGCTTTCTGTAATAGTATTTTAAGATGGACCCTAAGAACTATGATGATCTTGGGGGGGTTGAACATGCTCAGTATTGTTTTCAGGTATACTACTAAATCTTTTCTTGAATATAATCTACGTGACTAATTACTTTGTAACTTCATCATCATTTTCTGAATATACTAAGTACCAATTGCATTTTTGTCATCAGCAATACACCTCAGCTACTACGTGTATGACTGCCTTCAAGGGCCCCCTTGACCCAAACACTGCTTTAGGAGGTTTTTCTGGGAATAACTATTCAGAGGTAACATTACAAACATAGATGAGATGATTGGAGTGTGATAGTAACTTATAATAGCATTACACAGGCTTCTGCATTTGTAGTAACCTATCCTGTGAACAATAACATTGATCAAACAAGCAGTGGAAATGGAAAGGCAGTGGCTTGGGAAAAGGCTTTTATACGTTTAGCGAAGGTCTGTTCATTTTCCTTTTTTCCATTGAGTTCAAAAGTTGGTATCTGAAACTTTGACATCTTTTATCATTATCCATTTAGGCGACAATGTTCTTGGCATTTATCGTACTAGATTAAATTTTAATTTCCTTGCATGTCTTTCTTTTGTTATTGGATGATCTCATGTGATATTTATTCTACTTGACAGGAAGAGCTAATGCCAATGGCGCAATCTCATAACCTTACACTATCTTTTTCATCTGAAAGCTCTATCCAGGAAGAATTGAAAAGAGAAAGCACTGCAGATGTAATAACCATTTTGGTGAGTCCTAGAAAACGCAAAAGTATTTACCTATTTTAAACGGATGTTTACTTTATTACAACATTGATGAAAGTTTTCAAAATTCTTGTTCATCATCCCCCAATAGGATTGCAAATCAGTTTTCAAAGTAAGATCAATAATTTCTTAATGGAGGGTGGTGCCTTATGGGCACCACACAAATTCATGTTTTATGGTGTTTGCAATCGGCACTGCACAAATTCACATTTAGTGGTGTGACGGTGTCTTTGGCTGATTTGAAATAGTTATCAAAGAACTAAGTTAAAACAAACAGAAAAGTTCAGTTTACTAAGAGAATCATATTTGCTCGACATTCATCATTTTCCCAATAGAACCAATTACTAAATTAGTAGGCAGTTTAGGAGTTGATGTTTAAGGTGTTGTTGATTAGTAGAATGTAGTCTTAGAAATTTAGCTTAAACATGTTATCTCTTTTATAATGATTGTCCAAGTGGCTACATGACACCCATTGATAAAGCAGCTCAAAAGGGGTTGTAGACAACTCTTTTGCTTAAAACACTGCAGTTTTTATTTTGATCCTGCATTGTCTGTAACAAAACTTACAACGTTCTTAAAAATGTTGACCAGATAAGCTATATTGTGATGTTTGCTTACATATCTTTAACTTTGGGAGATGCGCCTCAGTTTTCATCGTTCTATATCTCATCTAAGGTATGCCTTTATTTGTATTTCAAACTATATACAAGCTACTCATATTTTCGTTTGAAAATCTTTCCCCATCTATGTTAGTGTATCTCTGTTCTGTGCATGAGCTAAAAATCGGTGGCGAATCTGTTAATGTAATCTTTATGCAATCCTCTAATCACTTCATACAGTAGTTTTTCTTGCTGTGAGGGCTTTGGTCATATGAGAGAGTGTTTTATTTTCTTGGCAGAAGACTTCATAATTATGTTAACCTAAAGCTGCACCAGTACATTTAGTACGTGGATGAAGGGAAAGTTATTTCCATCTTTTTATTTTTTGTAAACTAACTGTTGAGATGTTTAGTCCCATATTGGACATTGTCGGGCCTTGCTAGTAATATTACATTGTCGGGCCTTGCTAGTAATATTTAAGTTACTGGGCTACACCACTCATTGCCAATTGGTTTTGAGCTGGACCCCTAGGACTTCTATACTAACAAGCAGAAAAAAAACTGTTTTGGTGCAGAGTGCTGCAACATGTAATGACTAGAATTATTTTTGTGGCTTTTTCAACATATTCAGTTCCTTTTTTATCAGTTCTAGGTCAAACAGTTAGGTTTCCGAAAAGTATTGTCTTACAATATGAACACCTTGAACACGGAACTTAGTTTATTCACAACTGGTATGTTGTCATGTGTAGGCCTATTTTCCATAGTATATGCTATTTTAAAACTTTTTAGGGGTAAAATCAAGGAATATGTGCATCAACTTCGCAAGTCTAGCAGAAAGCATCATCTTATTTTTTGAAGCCATTAATATGACAGACAAAAGTCTTAGAAAGTCGATACTTATTTTAGCATCTAGATCTGAATTTGTCATCGTTATTGCTGTTAGTGTTGGAAGTAAGGGTACTGTAGGAACTGGTGTGTAGTTTAGTCCCCTTACTTCCAACAGTTACTATTCCCATTTATACAGATTACATCAAGGAAAGTTCATTACATATTGATACAAGTATGCTCTCGTAGATTCATATTTTCAATAACTTTAGGCTGGAAATATTTCTAGATTCTTTCATGACCAAATTGCACTGTTATAGCACAGTAGCTGCTGGTGGCTTTTAGCTTCTCACATTGTTCTTTGTATGAAATCACATTTTAATTAGGTTCTCTATTTTCTTGCAAGTACTAATGCGGCTGCTTGCAATTTGATACTTATATTAATAGTTATACTGAATTTGCATCTCATTGTTTTATAATTTCCACTAAATCAATTCTTTTTTCATTGATGGATTGAATTCGTAGGTATTGCTTGGTCTGTCAGGTGTTCTTGTTGTAATGCTCTCTGTTCTTGGTTCTGTTGGATTCTTTAGTGCAATTGGAGTGAAATCTACATTAATTATAATGGAAGTCATCCCATTCCTGGTTTTGGCTGTAAGTTGTTTTCTTTGAACAAATTAGTTATCTATTTTTTTCTTCTTATGAGTCATTGAGATTGATATATTATTTCCCTAAACTGAAGGCCATGATTGAAATGCCATGTTTCTGTCGATAAACCAGATTCCTACCCTATTCTGTCGCCATTACTGCTACTTACTCGAGAATGTCTGCTACTTTTGGGGGTGAGGGGTCAAGAAATTGGGCAAGGGGACCCGATTCTGATTTTATTAAAATGGTATTTTAGGGTGTGGCTTAAGGTATTTGAACAGTTTCAGGGGAATTTTCGCAGCGTTACGCTAAGATTGTTAGTGTCTTATAAAGAATTTGACCAGTTTCAGGAAAATTTCGCAACATCTTGCTAACATTAAACCGCGAGTTTGTCATATCTCCACAAGTGCTATTACTGATTAAGCACTTAGCAGCTAGGAAACTCAAAAATCCCTTAATCAGTTCTTGTGTGGACTAATAAGTCAATCAAAGAACAACAACAGGCTAAAAATACAAGTAAATAAATAATGATATATGAAAAACGGAGAACATGCACAAACACCAGGATATACAGGTGGAACCTTTTTAGGGAATAAATTGCCTCCATCGTAGCACAGAGTATTTATTTTCTATAGAAAAGAGTAACATAGAGGTCTTTCATAAATCATTACTATCACACATACCCTTACAAGAAGATCCTAAACCCTAAAATCTCCAATACAAGAGAAATGGCTAAAAGCCTTTAAGATTTCTAGACAAGGGTGCTCATATTTATACCCTTGTGCACAAATTTAGGATTTACAATGCTTATACACGAGCTGGGCCCAACAGTGGGGTCATTTCTAACTGCCTAACATATGTGTCAGCACTGATGCTGGCTGCTTTCTACCTGCTGTCACTGCTTCAGCTAATAACACAAATTCAAGCCAATTTATCAACAGTTTTTACTAGAACCAAGAGCTCATCGTTTTGACTGTTTCTCTCAAACTTATTCGGTATAATCAAAGAGTTCAATGATTATCTAAATACTATCTGATTTCTGTCCATACACTTCTGAACTATTCTCAATAAGTCGTAGCTTTGATGAATAAGCTTTGGAAAAAATTTATTACATTGTTTGATACTCTATAGACTTTAAATAATCTCTGATTGAATCTGCGGTTTGACAGGTTGGAGTGGATAATATGTGCATTCTGGTACATGCTGTCAAACGACAACCAGTGGAGTTGCCTTTGGAAGAAAGGATGAGTAATGCATTGGTTGAAGTTGGGCCATCCATAACACTAGCTAGTCTTTCTGAGGTTTTAGCATTTGCTGTTGGAAGTTTCATTCCAATGCCAGCCTGCAGAGTATTTTCTATGTTTGCAGGTCTGGGATCCTCCATATGTGAATCTCTTCTCAGAATTTTGAAAGTTCTTAACTGTTTTTAATACACTTGTTGTTCTGCAGCTTTGGCGGTTCTCTTGGACTTCCTATTGCAAGTCACTGCTTTTGTCGCCTTAATAGTTTTTGACTTCCTACGGGCTGAGGACCATAGGATTGATTGTTTTCCATGCATAAAGATCCCGATATCTTCTAATCAATCTGATAAAGGTATTTTGTGAAAAGCATTTGTGGCCTCTATATAAAACTAATTGCATGAACATTAAATATAGCGTTTGAAGTTTATACATATGTGGTTTGCTATTTTTGTCACTTTATTTACGAAGAAACATTTTTTAAAATATAGGGACTTGTCAGGGGCAACGTGGATTGTTGGCTCGCTATATGAAGGTTAGTCTCTATAACGGTTTGGGAAACTAAACTGAAATGCTATATGACATCTCTTGACCAAAATTCTACGACTCTGATTTCCATTTGACCTTAATCTCTTTTTTTTTTTTCCAATTATTTTGATTCCCATGTCCCTTTTGTGTTTCAATTTTCTAAAAGCAGCTGAGAGATAAAATATAAAATGTTCAGTTGGAGGTAAACATTCTTGAGATTGTTGAAGGGAAGAACGGTAATAAACAAATTAAGAAAGCTGTAGTAAGAAATTTAAGAACAAAGACAAATAAGTCCAGTTTACACATTAATATAAAATAGACCTTTATGATTGATCTGATGGGGTTGGTGTG
>JABWDY010011814.1:7976-18515 GCA_013358455.1 Thalictrum thalictroides | reverse complement strand
AAAAAAAAGAATTAAACCTTAAAATTCCAAACCAGAGCCTATGAACTTGTTTTCAGTGATCACATCTAAGTGCTGAATCATCATTGGAGTTAAATAATTCCCCGAATCTCCTACTTCACCCTTTCTGAAGAATGCCTTGTTGTCTTCACCTGTTGACAATTTTCCCATTCTGTTTACCTCTAAATTGCTCAAACTATCAAAGCTACATAAGTTCAGTATCTCATCAACCACACCTAGTTTTTCTTCTTCTAAAGAAAATGGATACCCTAAGAACTCTGCTAATCTGTTCAAATGAACCTTGGGTTCTGCTTTGATTTCTTCATACTTGAGAAACAATACCCTCTCTGGCTTTTCCAAGCTTTGTTTCCAATACTCCAACACATGATCCCAAAATGGTCCATAGAGACTAAGACCTTTACAAAACCTCTCAAAGGCTTCTTCTAGTGAAATGTTACCAATTGATTTGGGTCTCAGCTTGTTTGAAAAATGCCAAAGTGAAATAAGAGTATCTCTTGGATTTCTGCATAGATAAACAATCTTACACTCTAATTTCTTAATGGAATCAGGTAGTGAAATGTATGGCATATGTGTAGAAAATAGCCTTGGAGAGACCAAGTTGGTGAAATCAGGGACATTGTTATCAACATAAAGTTTGAGCTCCAAGAAAGGGACAAGGTCATGAGGATTACTAGAGAGCAAAGGGTGGTGATGAATGCAAGGATACCGGTCACGGTTCACAATCGTGAAAGCCATGGCCTTTAACCAAGTGGTGCCTGATTTGGGAGTTGTAACAAGGAAGAGATCAGTATCTTGAGCTTCAAACAATTTTTGACATGCTAACACACCCTGTACTTGCCTTGTTGTGTGCCAAAAACCTTGGTAGTTAAACAGATGTTTTAGAACCCAACCTTTGTCTCTTGGTAGGGACGACATTAAATGTCTGTACTCTTGACTCACGTCATTTTGATCTTCATGCAAATACTTCGGAAGGGAAATAGGTGATGCAAAAGGAACGAGAGCCATGGTTATAGTCTTTTAAATGAAGTAGGAAGAATTAGTGAAGTTTTAGAGATATAAAGAAGGCAAAAGTTTACATTCTGTCAATGCCTTCACCACACATTTCAAAGTTCAAATGAAATACAATCACATTCACAAGTCGTTCTTGTACAAGAATCTGATTATTTTAGAGACCACAAATCCACAATGCTGTGTTAAATTGCACTAGAAGAAAAAGCATTCATCATCATCTTCAATTATTTTTTGTAGTTTATTCAAAAGTAGATTCCAATCGCATAATTAAAGTTTGAACTAAAGCTGGATAGTGGTCGGGGCCACTGTCCTCTCCTTGTCTACTCTTTAAATCCTCAAGTTTTCCTGGGTTGGAAAGTTCGTTCTGATGTTTAACCTGTATAATCGTTTTTGTCAAACTAACACGTACTCTAATTTCCATGTGAACAAGCCCAACTGAGAAGTGAGAACCTGGAATACTCTGGCCTATAATTTCTGAACAAACAAAGGCCATATTCCAACTTCTGAGGATCCATCTTCAGTAGCGCAAGCCCTGAACATGCCAGTAGTGTTGAATGGCATAGTAACTTCTCCAGTTGCAGACACAGCAATTATACCAACATTGCCTTTAGGAACACATTTCTCTACCACATAAGCTGCAGCTTCCTCCAGAGAAAGGCCCTTGTATTCCATAAGTGCAGCTACATCTCGGGCAGCAGTAGCTCGAATGATGGCTTCACCCTTTCCTGTTGCAGAGACAGCACAGAGATTGTTGGCATATGTTCCACTGCCTATGATTGGGGTGTCTCCAATCCTCCCCACCATCTTGTTCACCAAACCTCCGGTGGAAGTTGCAGCTGCCAAATTTCCCTCACTATCAACAGCGACACATCCAACAGTCCCAAGTTGGCTATCCCCATTGGCAAGGACTGTTTCATCTGGAGAATCTTTCTGAATAGGTTGTGTATAATCAATCTGCAATCAGTTACAAGTATGTAAATGCTTCTTTCATGGTGCTTGGTGTCTATAGGAGGTTTTTACATTTAATGGCTGAAAAGCATGGACTGATAAGCGTGCCAAAATTAGTAAAGGAAAACTTCCCTGTTGTGCAGTAATAGGCCCTTTTGTTCTATATTACTAAATCACGATCCTTATCATGCTTCAGAACAAGAAACACCAGACCAGTGGTCCAAAATATTTCAAATGACAAACCATACCATGATTTTAAGTTATAATTTAGGATCTAAATAAATAGGAACTAAAGCTGGAACTGAATATATTATAGCGGTTTAAAGACTTTCAGTAGGAATTATATACTGTTGAAACCAAACAGATACAAACTGGACTGGAGGCAAACCATCCATACAAGTGCAGCAAGAACATGTTGCCAAAAATTGGAACTGCTCGCCCAGTACTTAAGTTGAAAGCAAACAACTTTTCGATTACTAAGAGTTGATATGCGTTGCAAAACATAGAAAGGTGAAAGCGTATGAGCTGTAAAAGAAAAATTGAGAGCATACCTGTACTCTATTGGCTTCTTTTGCTTGTTTAAGCCTTTCAATATTTTCTGGAGTAATGAAATGGTTTTCATCAACCATTTTCACACCCTGCACAAATCAATAGAGTTCCATCAACTCAAGCAAGCAGTTTTCAGAAGAAAAAACAAGTCACACCTTTTGGTTACTTTAGATTATAAGCAAGAGAGAACGAAAGAAAAACTTGTCTTAATAAGAAACAAATTTGACACTTTGAAAAACAATACATTAATATGCGATTTATTCATTTTCCAAAAAACCTGCCCTCTTATTTTACCCTTTGTTCAACAGAGGAAATAATTCAATAAGGTACCTAGAACTCAGAACAAACAAGTGTAAAGTGTTCAATCCAGTTTGCAAAAAAATAGTGAGAAATATAAAAGATCCAGAAAATTAAAATCAGAAAATAGCTGAAGCATGCATATCTTAATATAAGTACTGTAGATTAACTCACTTGTTCTCTTGCAAAGGCCTCTGCTCCATCAAAAGCCAAATAAATATGAGGTGTTTTTTCCATTACAAGTCGTGCAAGAGATATAGCATTAGCAACAGTTGAAACACCTGACACAGCTCCACAGTTCTTTGTATTACCATCCATGATACAAGCTTCCATCTCAACAGTTCCTTTGTTAGTCAAAACAGACCCTCTACCCGCATTAAAATGTGGATTATTTTCTAATTCGCAAACCTGTTTGAATAAATTTTAATTAGGTAAAAAACTTTTTATGTATGAACTATATTAGTATAAATCAATTCACAGAACAACTTGGATCATAAAATTTTAAAAAAAAAACATTTTCGACGAGATACAGGAAGTGAAGATGGGAGAGATTAATTAGTTAATTACCACAAGTTCGACAACATCTAAGGGTGATCGATTGGCTTTGAGAGCAGAAACACCGATCTCGAGACAATAACGAAGAGCAGCTTCACGTGGTTCTCTGCGTTCAAGAGGAAGAGAGAGTGGGATGTCACCGGCGCCGCCATGTAGAGCTATAGCCCACCCCATCTCTCTCTCACTCTGTCCAAGTCTTCAACGAACTACTCGTCACTACTGAATACTGAATCACTGACTACACTCGATCTACACAGGACACAGCTACACTACAACAGTTGACTAATGAAGTGTTAGTTGTTAAATGATTGCGGTTTTAGTAAGCCTGTATCAATAGGCCCATCGTTAAACAATAGGCCCATCGTTAAACAATAGGCCCATCGTTAAACAATGGGTCCACCTAAATGAGTCCGACTGTCCGGGTTCATACTCATAGATATTAGATTCTTCTTCGGAATACATGCAACGACTTTTAGAACATGTATTGGAACTCACATAGGCCCCCTTGATTCTGTAGTGAGCTACTGAGAGCTATGCTTGATAACGAGGAGATGAGATGCACGTACACATGGAGAACTGCAAACAACTTGGGCATACACCATTTGATATAAATGTGAACACAATAGAGAGCTCTAATTCATTATATCATATCCTTTGATATAAATAGATTACAGTATTTTCTTGCAAACATGCAGAACTAAGTATAATATTCCTAATTCTCTTTTCCTCATCAACTGATGACTCTTCGAATAACCAATTAGTTAAGAGAAGAAAATGGTTGAAATTGCTGAAGAGAAGGCTGCTTCTCTCAGTTCTGTGCCAAGTGCTTCCAACGCAGGGAAGGCAGCTGACAGTGGTAGTAAGAAGAAGGAAAAAGCTGATGGCTTGATCGATGTGGTATTCTCTTGGTCTCTCCAACAAATTCTCGATGAAAACCTTTACAAAAGCAAGGTATATCTATTATATCTATAGTCAATTAGCTGCTGCCTGCTAGCCAGTCATCATGCATGCAGCATGTACACATTATATTCACCTATACACTTTATTTGGCACATACACACTTTATTATCGTTCAAATGTGTATTCTTGCTGGCCAGTACGTACTTGCCACAAATTGACGTTTTTAAGAATACGTGAATGTGGATGTATGTGTTGTATACCCTTGTTTGGCTTTATAAACCAAAACTTCAGAAATTGGATTATGTATACAGACATACAGTTATACACTTAATACCGAACTACTACTGTAGTCGTTATTTGTTAATCTTACTTTATCAAGCAATTTGCTTTTCAGAAGTTTGGTAAGAAAACGAAAATTTTAAACTGACAAAAATGTATTAGGGTTAAGTGGATTTGTGGGTATGGACATAATGCCAAATGGGTTTGTGAGTGTTGGACCGATGGTCCCAAATCTGGGCCCATGTATTAATTTGATCCCCGTTTGGTCTGCGAATATCTGCTGTTTTCACTTTATAGTTTTTACTACACATGACCACATATATTAATTAGTATTTAGTTCTTTCTTTCTTCTCAAATCGCAATAGCTAGTGAAATTCTGAACTTTAGTGAGCTTCTTGGAAATATTTTTAAGTATGTTTCAGGCGAATATCATAATAAGGTTAGGAATTCTTAAAAGTTATATTTTACTTAATTCTTAATTTTACATCTGAGAATTATCTATCTTGTTCTCAAGAAAGAGGTTACTACTTACTATTATAGCTAAATCATCTTATCTACAAGTGCACATTCATGACAAGAGCATCAAATCAATTTTTTAATGACTCTAGCTATTAACTTTTTTACTGATTTTAGTTGCATATAGCATAGCCTAGAAAAGGGTCTTCATAGTTTTTACATGTATCAATGAGCTTATGAGTGTAAACGTAGGCATGTAGCAATGCATTTCAGTGTACTTGAAGTGGCTGATAAACAGTAGGAAATTACATTGTGTGAATTTTTATTTTTTTGTATCACCATTGACAGAAGAGGGATGACTAGTTAACACCGTTTGTTGGAATCATTAGTTTAATTCTTATTTTTGAAACGAATAGCCTTGTTATGTGAATTCTACAGGTGGAAAAGATTCCTGAAACCTTTTCATCAGTTGCACATTACAAGAAGTCCTACCTTTACCCTCTTGTTGAGGAAACACATGCTGATATGTGTTCGAGTATGGAGCTACTGTATCAAGCGCCTACCTGTGAGATATTATCTCTTGAGGAAAGTAAGGGTCATGAACCTCCAAAGAACTTGTTATATGATGTAACATTTGGTATACCTGAAATTGGAAACAACAAAAGGGATACTTATAAGCCCCAGAATTGGGATTTGATTGCGTTAACCAATGTGAGACCCAAATGCATTGATGATTTGAACAGGCCACCAAGATTCTATCTTCTGGCTGTTGTTGTTAGGGGAGATGATGAAGATTCACTTTTATTGCCCCAAATCCTCACTGCAAAGCCTATTACAGTTGAACATGGTGAGAAGTGCGAGTCTCTTTTAGTTACTTTCCTGATAAATATCACAACCAATATTCGTATCTGGGATGCACTGAAAGGGGGAAAAAACTTGAACATAATTAAGGAGGTGTTGCATCCTGATTCTACTGTAAGATTCTTGACTTCCTATATTATTATAATGATTTAATCAAATCAAATAGAGTCAAATGTCTTGAAGATTGACTTTTATATGTCTATATACAATTTGGCATGCAATGTTTTCTTTTGAAATATTCAATTAAAACGATTAATCTTTTTTTTATTATCAAACAATCACAAGTTGTATAGGGATCGAAAATGTAGTAAAAGAATCAAAGTTTGAGACTTTCCATTTCCATTCTTCCTATATTGACGATTACAAAGGTTTGAACTGTTTGATAAGATTCATTCATGCACAGGTTGGGGATAGATGTGGTGACTGTTCTTCTCAAGAAATTGATGTCATGGGACAGGATATACATGATGACTTGCACTCTTCAAGTTTGAACGATTCACAGATTAATTCAGTCTTGAGCTCGCTTGAAATTAGTCAATGCAACCACAGAAGTTCACTTAAACTTATATGGGGACCTCCTGGGACTGGAAAAACAAAGACAATAGCTACATTGCTCTGGACACTTCTAAAGATGAAATGCAGAACTCTTACATGTGCCCCGACTAACATTGCAGTGCTCGAAGTAGCATCACGACTTCTCCAATTGGTTGAGAATTCCATTCAGCAAGGGTCTTACGGCTTGGGAGATATAGTGTTATTTGGGAATAAAGACCGAATGAAAATAGATGATCATGAAGACCTTTTGGACATATTCCTTAAATGTCGTGTGCAAAGGCTTGCAGAGTGTTTTGTCCCACTAACTGGTTGGCGACATCAATTGATTTCCATGATATCATTGCTTGAAGACCCTACCTCTCAGTACCAGTTGTATTTGGAACAGAAGAAAAAAGAAAAAGAGCAGGATGGTGTTCATGAAGAAGAGAAGAAAGAGGTCAGAAGCAATGAAAAGAGAAAGCAGAAGAAAACAGGGAAACTAATTGAAACTATGATTATTGAAGATGAGGGGGATAAATTCTGTGATAATATCTTAACAATGTGGGAGTTCACAAGAAAGCGTTTTGATTGTATTGAGTGGAACCTGGAGTATTGTGTAAAGATTTTCTGCACGCACCTACCTACGTCATTTTTGTCAATAGAAGTTGTTGGAGAAATGAACAGAGCTCTCAACTTCCTGCAACATTTAAGGACTAACTTTCATGGTGATATTTTCAGCAACAAAGATCTTGAAAATGTCTTTGATTGTTCTGAAGATTCGAACCGGACTGCTTGTGAATCATCTACATCATCATCATTAAGAAAAAGAATTCAGGATTGTCTTGAAGTTCTCAAATCCATTAACAAGAAATTTTCTGTTCCAAACTACTATTCTCACCCCATGATCAGTTCATTCTGCTTGAAAAATGCACACCTTATATTCTGCACAGCTTCAAGCTCAGTTAAGTTAAATGAAGGAAAACCAATTGAGCTGGTGATTATTGATGAAGCTGCTCAGCTTAAGGAATGTGAATCTTCTATTCCCCTACAGCTTCCCTGGGTTCGACATGCTATTCTTATTGGAGACGAACGTCAATTGCCAGCAATGGTTATGAGTAAGGTTGGTATACTTTCCTTCTTTGCTTATTATCTCTTTTCTATAATTTTTTTATCTTATCATTTGATGTTTGTTTTAGATATCTGAGAAGGCTGGATTTGGAAGAAGTTTGTTTCAGAGACTAGTATCACTAGGACACAGAAAGCACCTTCTCAATATCCAGTATAGAATGCATCCATCCATAAGCTTGTTTCCAAACACCGAATTCTATGGAAAACAGATTTCTGATGCTCACAATGTCAAAGATGAAAGCTACAGAAAGTTTTTACTTCAAGGAAATATGTATGGCTGCTATTCTTTCATAAATATTCCGTATGGGAAGGACGAATTTGATGATAGACATAGCCAGAGAAACATGGCAGAGGTTTATGTAGCTTCTGAGATAGTGGAAAAGCTGTACCGAGGTACAGTCAACCTATTATGAGACTAATTGGTTTAAATTTATATTATGTATGTGATTCAACATGTTTTAAGATTAAGTCTATGAGCTGTGGTTATTGTATAGTTTAAATGGTCGAGTTTAAATTTCAGTGCTGTTCTTCACACCACGAAAGTGCCATCTCGTAGACCATTTGATTTTTTTTATATATTTCACATTTTTTCTCGTTTCATGATTTTGTTGTGGCTTTGATATGTTTAGAACATACCATATGACAAGCTTAATACTTTTGTTGGTACAGCGTCAGTTGAATCTGGGCAGATGGTTAGTGTTGGTGTTATATCCCCATACAAAGCTCAAGTTTTTGCACTTCAACAGAAGCTTGGAGACCGATATGTGACACACAGTGGTAACTTCTCCGTGAGTGTTCGCTCTGTCGATGGGTTTCAAGGTGGTGAGGAGGATGTCATAATTATATCTACTGTGAGGTCTAATGGAAACGGTTCTGTGGGTTTTCTTTCCAACCGACAACGGACAAATGTGGCTCTGACAAGAGCAAGGTTAACATTTATCATATTTTAGTTTTTTGTTGGAAGTTTATACAAGAGCTAGTGTTGTTGAAAGAGTTGTGTTTGCTCAAATTGCAGGTACTGCCTTTGGATTTTAGGGAATGGGTTGACGTTAAGGAATAGTAATTCGGTTTGGAAGAAATTGGTGTTGGATGCTCAGAATCGAGGGTGTTATTTTAATGTTGATGAAGATGAGACATTAGCTAAGAAACTGAAAGAGTCAATGATCAACTTCGACCAGCTTGAGGACTTACTGAATATGAATTCTATACTTTTCAGAAGTGCAATGTGGAAGGTATGTTACTCATGCATGTCTATTATACTTTCATTGTCTCAAATCAAATCTGATTGCTTATGTGTCTCCTTATTTTATCTAATCTTAATAGATATGGAATCTCAAATCTGTTCCTAGTTATTTAATTTCTATTAGTTTTATTCTACATGTAAGTTCTGTTTTGTGATGAACCCTGTCATCTATTTGTAAAATGTTTATGTAGATATCAATTTCTCCAAAGTAACCAAAGTTTATACTCACAATGTATTTTAATTTTGATAGGTCATTTTCTGCAATGAGTTTTTCAAGTCTTTGGAACAAAATAAGAAAATAGAAACACGGAAGAAATTGGTTTCTCTGTTGATTAAGCTTTCTAGTGGTTGGCGGGCTCCACCGCACAAGAAAGGAAACCTAAACCTCAATGATGGGACATCTTCTCAGCTGTTGGAACAATACAAGGTCCATGGTATGCTCAACCTCCTATGGACAAAGGATGTTATAATAGAAGGATCACAACTCATCCAAGTGTTGAAGTTTTGGGATATATTACCAAAATCTGAGATCCCAAAACTCTCTAAGCATCTTGACTTCATCTTTGGAAGCTATACGGTGGATAATATGAACCGTTTGAAACTCAAATGTCTTGAAGGGTATGTGATCTATCTGTATTCCTTTCGTCATATGTTTGATTCATTGGTTTTCCTTCAAAACTGTTGAATCCACCTTCATGATGCTATTCCACTGCATCATACTACTAAACTCTACCATACATTTTTCCTTAAGCTACAAAATATTAGCATGACTTCTTGGATCTTATCAGAAAATAATATTAAAGCTCTTTTACTTGAATAGGCCGACGAAAAAATTGTCTGATCCTGGCTTATTTGTTTTCATGTAGAAATTTGGAAGTTCCAATGAGCTGGGATGTCCAGCAATATGTTGCATTTAATCTGGGGAATATTTCTGAATACAACCATGAAAGGCTGTCAACACACATAGCTTCACTAAAGTTAAACGAGGGTTCCAGCAGTTCTACAAGATTTTCTAGGTGAGTTATATTACAAATGCATTCATTCTTACCCCAAGATATATAATCAAACCAAGTAACATTGATTCTGACATTGGTATGGTGTATCCGACAACGAGATATTAAAATATGGGGAGGTTCCTAAGCTAAAAATATGTATCCATGCATCCTTGTATCTGTACATGGATTTTGTTTTTTTTTTTAAAAATCTGGAGTACCCATGTTACATAGATTCATACGCAGCTAAACCTATATTAGAACTAAAAATATATTTTATCTTGTTTTTCTAAGTGAATCATCCTTGGAGTTTTTTTTTTTATCCTTTCATCCTCAGAGTTTGAACCATCAAGCTACAGGTTTGTATGAGCTAAGGTCTATTAGTTGCCAATTAAACTCTAAAATAGCATGAAGTCCATGGACTTCAAACATAATATAGAACCAAAGCAATGCAATATTGGAAACAGCATTCATAGTACTCAATTTGTGAAAATCACTGCCACTTAACTATTAGATATTGTGTTGATGTTGGGTGTATGTTCTTAAATATATTTGTTATTGTGATGCAGATTCAGGAGTCGGGGTGCCAGATCTTCAAGCCGTTCTGGAAGAGGTTGCTGACATTACCTGGCACAATATATGTGTAGGCTTGGGCAATCAAGTACATTATATAATTTGGCTTGTAATAAGCAGTTATCTTTGAATGTTTTTTTTTACCTTTTTCTTTTGTTTATTTTGACTTCGAAGTGAATACTGATAAATTCAAGG
>JABWDY010011788.1:12142-22156 GCA_013358455.1 Thalictrum thalictroides | reverse complement strand
GAGAGCAATACCCACGGTGTAACTAGATTTTTGCATTTATATATAAATACGATGAATAACATAGGAAGCTGGTGAGTTTTAGTAAAATGTGATGAGATGAGTAATGAGCAGTACAACTACATGCTGTACCGTTGAACTCTGTAATGGTAGTGGTTAAGGGGAGATTTGAACCACAGCACTTCTTCTCTTCCACTGCAAAAGAACCACCTTCAGAGAAGAGTGAGAGAGCTAGTGAGGGTTTTTGTATTGGTAAAGAGAAAGTGATGGAGGGTTTATGAGCAGAGAGATAAAGGTGACAAAAAAACGAAAGAAAAATTCACAAACAAAACGGGCATGGGTTATGTAACACCCGTGACTTAAGCCCACATTGGTACGTTAATGTTTTCGTACCAAAGAAATTTCTTAAATCTTTGGTAAAGAAATTTGGAAGTTGGTTTAGCTAGAGTTCTACGTCTAAATAAATTCCCAAGTTGGATTTGCAATATAAGAAAAAGGTTAACTTAATAGTGGTGGGGAGAAGAAGAGGGAGAAAGCAATATGGCTCCTGCTGTAGATTGGTCTGGGTTGGTAAGGGATATTTTAGAGCTAATTGTTAGAAGACTAATCACAGTGTCTGACAATCTCACATTCAGTGCAGTTTGTTCATCATGGAGATCAGTTGCTGTCAAAAATCGATGTTATCTACCACATAAATATCCAGGACTTATCTTTCCAGGATCAAGAATTAAGAAGAGTAAAACGCGACATTACTTACAACCTGTTCCAGAAAGTGAGTACTATTACAACAACAACGACGATATGAACAAGACGCCAGAAATAGTCCAAGTGCCGCATAGGTATTATTCTTGTGGTTCAAGTTTAGGTTGGCTTGTGTTGATTGATAATCACTTTATTATGCAGTTGTTCAATCAGTTAACTACTGTGAAAGTTTTTTTAGTTAACTACTGTGAAAGTGCAACTCCCATCATAAAAGCTGCTCCCTCCATCACAGAATGAAATATTGAGCATTCTGCAAGTATTATGTTTATAAAGCTGTCATGTCTAGTGATCCTACTAGTCCAACTTCCTCTCAGACGACAGTTTTTATTATATATGGTCATATGGAGCACCACCAAGAGAATGGACTCCTATTAATTATACAAATACTCGATGGTTACTGGATGTCATATACTACAAGGAGAACTTTTATGCCATATATGGCCTTGGAGGAGTTTATCAGATTTGTGGCATTCTTGACAGTACTGGTCACCCCAACCATAATCGAGTACGCATTTGCTCCACCAGAAGAAAGATATTCAGCAAAAATACGCATTTGCCCCACCAGAAGAAAGATATTCAGCAAAACGGTATTTGGTAGAATCAAAAAGCGAGTTGTATCTAGTTGTAAGAACAATTAGGTATGATATCGATGCTCAAGATGGTGTTAATAATGGCGACTCTGACAATGACGCTAACAACAACTACAATGATCATAATAAGGATGATGTTTATAATAGCGACTCTGGCAATAAAAATGAAGCTAACAACTGTAATGATATCATAATAAGGATGATTTTAAAAATGGCAACTCTGACAATGAGGCTAACAACGGCAATGATCATAGTAAGGACGATGTTAATAATAACAACTCTGGCAATATGAATGAAATTAACCCCGGCATTGACCAGAATAAGGAGGATGATAATATGAGTGAAGAGGATGAAGATTATGATGATGGCAATGTCCGGTCAAATTTGTTCTATATAAGTTACAGTAAGGGGAAGAGATTAAATGTTGGGAAAAGGTTGAAAACATAGGTGACATAGCCTTCATTGTGGGTTACAACAGTTCATTCTCTGTTGCAGCATCAGATTTCAAGGGCTGCAGAACAACCCCATATATTTTACAGATGATAAAAGTTTTCTATGTGACGACCTACCTGAACCTATACGCCATGATATAGGCATTTAAGCATTTTCAAGTTAGAAGATCAAAGTGTTGAATCAATCTATCCATCTTATTCCGAACCAATGCATCCACCTCCATTTTGGTTTACTCCCATTCCATAGTAGCTGCTAACTAGTAAGGGATTAAGGGAATGATGTTTTTATCAAGCTAAGGCTAGATCTTCTCTCTCTATTTTAGCTAAATATGTCAGAGACATATTATTATAATATTTACTTTTGAATACTCCTTGTTTAGCACTAACGAAAATCAAAAGATCCTTCTACGATTGGAGGGTGTTCAGAGAAACATATTACTACCAGCTAAGGATGAATGGAGCAGGGTACTTTGATGTCTGCTGCACCAGGGATAGTGATATTGAATCGTCAAGCCTTGCCAAGCTATTACCTTATACAAGGTACAAGAAGAATGACGTAGTATTGTAGTACCAGGTCAGGTAGGGGAGATAAGATTTTAGATCATGAGTATACTCCATACTGTGCACTTAGATACCACCTCAGGTCTGAGTCAGAGGAATGTTAAGATCATTCAGCTTATGGGATATCAAGCCAAGCCACCAAGGTAAATACTCAAAATGTTTACTATGAATGTCATCAGACAGCAAACTTCAAAATGTTTACTATGAATGTCATCAGACAGCAAACTTCCTTCAACACCGAAGAACCCAAAATGATACTATGCAAGGAGTTAATACATTGAGGAGTCGTGCAAGTACACAATCATATAAGAAATATTTAAAAAGTACAAGACAATCTAAATGATCAAATCATTAAGTGATAAGAACATTAATATACAAATTTACATATCACCACCTTAGTCCAAGATCATGGTAAGTCAAAAGGTATCAATCAAAATTACATTCAACGAAAACTGCATTATTAGAAAAACAACGAATGAGACTGATCAACTAGCAAGCTTCCATCATTGAAGTGCAAACTAATGACATTCACCTTGGTGAGCTAGAATAAAAGCAGGATTACGGGAGTAATTTAACTACCTAGAAAGGTACAAATTGTACGAGAAATAGTAGTTCATATTAGAAATATTATAACAAGCGATAAGAAGGTTTCTACAACAGTTAATTAAAACAACTAGAACAACTCAACAGACTTGCCAATGTATCAAAGGTAATGAAAATAAATGCGATAAAATTACTATAATTAAGCTATTCATCCCTGGCTTCATTAAGTAAATTATCAACCACGACGAAGTAAACGAACTAGATAGCGTTTACCATGGAATAGGAGTAGACCAAAATAATCCAGGCGGCCTCATTGGTTTGGAATCAATTGGGTAGATTGCTTCCACACTTTTTTCTTCCACATTGTAAACTCCTATATCATGGCGTATAGGTTCTGCTGAGCCCTCGTATGGTGTTCTGCTGTCTGTGAAGTATACAGAATTAGGTTTGCAACCCAAGAAATCTGGAGCGGACAGTGAGAAGGAGCTGTTGTAACCCACAAAGAAGGCATTGTCACCTAAGCTTTCCACCTTTTCCCATTTCTTACACATCTTACAATTACTGCACTGCCTCGATTCTGTTAGCTTGAATATCTTAAATCCAATAGTTCGGTAACGCCTTATCGATTCATAATTAATCTCATGATCACTTTCATCACTTTCTTCATTATTGTCAGCATTATGATTGTCATCCTCACCCTGATCACTTTGTTCATTGTTGCCACCATTATGATTGTCAACCTCACCGTGATCACTTCCATTACCCTGAGAATTGTTGTCACCTTTATCAATATCAATAATGCCACGGAAACTTTCCTCACTTAGATTATTTTGATCGCTGTTATGAGTACCGTCCTCCCCATGGCCACTTTGATCAGCTTTTTCATCTTTCTGATTATCAACCACGCCATGATCACTTTCATCATGCCAAGCACCAACCTTTTCCCCATTATGATCATCGACCTTGTCATCTTCTTCAGAATCGTCTCCATGATCCATGTTATTAACATAATAATCATAACCATCATTCTCATTGTCGCTATTACTATCATAAGGCTTCTCAAAATCAAACTGAATTTTTCTTTTAAGTTGAAAGAACTCACCTTTACACTCTACCAAATATCGAGTGTGCCAGAAAATTTCACCTTGAGGTCGCCCTGAAATATCATTCACCCTTGGGCGAGGATCAGAAACATCACAAGCTACGAGTCCTCCGGGGTTATAGAGGGCATAGAATTTCTGGTTGTAGAAAATTGCGTCAACATAATCTCTGCGGCTTATCATTTTTATAGAAGACCATGTTTTATCTCCAACATTGCAATATGCCAATTTTCGGTTTCCTGCACATATAACCAAAACATAGGTCTCGGAGGATGTTGGGTCAGAGGACAGGACAGCTTTATGAACGTAATACTTGGAAAGTTCCCTAAATCCTGGAAATGGCGGAGGGAGGGTCTTTGATGATGGGAGTTCGATTTTCTTTCCGGATAAGGGATTGAATAAGTGCATATCCCAGGAGTCATCGACCAGAACAAGCCAACCGAAACTAGATCCACAACAATAATATTGATGAGGTATTGGTAGTTTTGGCGGATTGTTATTGTTGTTGGAATCACATTGGAGTGGATAAAAAAGACGGCGTGTTTCACTACCTGCAGTTTCTTCAGGAGCAATAAGTCCTAAAAATTTCTTTCGAAGAGAACCTCGATTATGAAGGGCAACTGATCGCCACGAAGAGCATACAGAGCTAAATCCATAATGATCAAATAGATCTAGTCTTCCAAAAATCTGCTGTAACAAATCTTTAGGTAATTCAGACCAACTCGAAGCCATGATGTCGTTGTCAAACTTTGTGAGGGTTCTGAGATAGAAAGTTAATTAATCCTGTTACCGACTTAGCTGCAACACAGTATACAACACAACAAAAAGAGAGAAAAAAAAAAGAAGGGCAAATTAAATGGAGTGAAGGAGCCCAAAAGAACAGACTGGTGAAATAGTTCATAAAATCCACATAACTAAAACAGCAAATCCATAACTTTATTCAATTACCCAAGCACAAAATACATTATGATAACCATCTGTATACAACAAACACTTCAAATTATCACATCATTTTCCCTATGATCCTAAACAATATTTCATACATTTTATATGTAAAACCACCAAAGTACCAAAGTACATACATGCTTTTAATCCCTTAACAAACACCAACCAACGAACTTACGAATAACCCAAACCAATCATCATCAAAGAACAATATACAAACACCAAACCAGTTATTCTCACATTAATGTGTTACAAGCAATAGTTAATCAACAAGATTTTTTTATTTTTTTCAAAAAATCAAAGCTTTGATATGATGATGAATAAAATATAGTAAGCTAGAGAGATTGAGCAAGTAGTATTACTATTACATACCCTTTGAACAGTGTAATGGTGGAGATTAGAAGTTAGAACAATAGAACCAACCACCAAGCTCCTTCTTTCATTCTCTTCCTCTTGTTGTACTGTAAAGAAAACTGTGAGAATGAATGAGTGAGGGCTTTCTTTTTGTTTTTTGGTAAGGAGAGTGAGTGAGACAAAATAAGTAAATGGCCAGATTCAATTCACAAATGGGCAATTGGGCATATACAGATAGTTTCCTTTACGGGTCCAAGTTTCTAACTTTAGAATAACTATTCGGTGGGCCTACGTACGGAGGCCCAACATTCTGCGTTTTGTGAGGGTCCATATATTTTGTTAATCTAAGTTTATTTCATTAAGAACTGGAAGTCGTTTAGTTGGATTTCTCAATATAAAATACGTAGAGAACATCATCAAGAGGAAAAGAAAAAGAGAAGAGAGAAAACACAAGAAATATGGCTGGTGCTGGTGCTGTTGCCACTGCAACTGCTGCAGATTGGTCTGGGTTGGTAAGGGATATTTTAGAGCTAATTGTTAGAAGACTAATCACAGTGTCTGACAATCTCACATTCAGTGCAGTTTGTTCATCATGGAGATCAGTTGCTGTTGAAAATCGATGTTATCTACCACATCAATATCCAGGACTTATCTTTCCAGGAAGAATTAAAAAGAGTAAAACACGACGTTACTTACAACCTGTTCCAGAAGGTGAGTACTACAACAACAACAACAACGACGATTTGAACAAGAAAAACGCCAGAAATAATAGTCCAAGTGCCTCATAGGTATTATTGTTGTGGTTCAAGTTTAGGTTGGCTTGTGTTGATTGATAATCACTTTAATATGCAGTTGTTCAATCCGTTAAACTACTGTGAAGGTGCAACTCCCATAAAAAACACTCCTCCATCACAGAATGAAATATTTACTAGAGCATTCTGCAAGTATTATGTCCATAAAGCTGTCCATGTCTAGTGATTCTACTAGTCCAACTTCCTCTCAGACGATAGTTTTTATTATATATGGTCATATGGAGCACCACCAAGAGAATGGACTCCTATTAATTATACAAATACTCGATGGTTACTGGATGTCATATACTACAAAGAGAACTTTTATTCCACATATGGCCTTGGAGGAGTTTATCAGATTTGTGGCATTCTTGACAGTACTGGTCACCCCAACCATAATCGAGTACGCATTTGCCCCACCAGAAGAAAGATATTCAGCAAAACGGTATTTGGTAGAATCAAAAAGCGAGTTGTATCTAGTTGTAAGAACAATTAGGTATGATGCTCAAGATGGTGTTAATAATGGCGACTCTGACAATGACGCTAACAACAACAACAATGATCATAATAAGGATGATGTTTATAATAGCGACTCTGGCAATAAAAATGAAGCTAACAACTGTAATGATATCATAATAAGGATGATTTTAAAAATGGCAACTCTGACAATGAGGCTAACAACGGCAATGATCATAGTGAGGATGATGTTAATATAATAACAACTCTGGCAATATGAATGAAATTAACCCCGGCATTGACCAGAATAAGGAGGATGATAATATGAGTGAAGAGGATGAAGAGTATGATGATGGCTATGTCCCATGTGGTATTTGTGAGTATGACCAAGACGATGAGGAGCTTAGGCGTTACAGAACAGTCAAATTTGTTCTATATAAGTTACGGGAAGGGGAAGAGATTAAATGTTGGGAAAAGGTTGAAAACATAGGTGACAGAGCCTTCTTTGTGGGTTACAACAGTTCTTTCTCTGTTGCAGCATCAGATTTCAAGGGCTGCAGAGCAAACTCCATATATTTCACGGATGATGATAGTTTTCTATGTGAGGACCTACCTGAACCCATACGCCATGATAATGGCATTTTTAAGTTAGAAGATCAAAGTGTTGAATCAATCTATCCATCATTCCATCTTATTCCAAACCAATGCGGCCACCTCCATTTTGGTATACTCCCGTTCCATGGAACCTTAGCAAGCAGGAAACTAGTAAGGACGTGTTGATTTATCAAACAAGACTAGAACTTCTCTCTCTCAATTTATTGTAGTTACATTAGCAAAAGAAAGATTATTTTAAAATTTATACTAGTAAGAATTTGATTAAGATCTGAAATTTATAAAATATTGTTGTACATCTGTGTTTCATCTCTCATTCCATTTCAAGAATAGTAAGAACATGCCTCCTGTTGCAGTGTAAAACGATGTCCTGTTTATCCTTAAAACTCGGTAAGAATTCTATCTTATTTTTCTGTATATCCATAATTGTAAAGAAGTAGTATATATTTGCTTTTCCTGCGTGAATTTATAGTTGGTCGCAACAGGGAGGATACATATGTTTTTTGGGTGTGCATAGCTAAAGGAACTTTTGTAAGAAAGCTCAATCCCTTTTACTCCCAATTAGTTGCGCAGCTTTAATTTCAGATGTGCAGTTACATTAATTAATAAGGGTAACTCTAAGCTACTGATACATAGCGGCAAAATATAGAATATATTATCGGGAACAAACAAACAGATAAAACAGCAGTGTCAGTAATGGCTGAGACAAAGTAAGAAGGTACGTAAATGTCGAAATAAGGTTTCTTCAACCATTAATTAAAACAAACTTAAAAATAAATTCAACATAGCTAAGGAATGTATCAAAGTATGGAAGGATTAAATGATAAAATAGTAACAGAAGGAAAGAAAACATCTTCTGCTGATCAAGTCATCTACTTTGATAAAATAAACAAAGTAGATAGTGTCTACCATGGAATGGGAGTAGGCCAAAATATTGCAGGCGGCCTCGTTGGTTTGGAATCAATTGGGTAGACTGCCTCCACGCTTTTTTCTTGGACATTGTAAATGCCTAAATCATGGCGTATAGGTTCTGCTATATCCTCAAACGGTGTTCTGCTCTCTGTGAAGTATACGGAATTCGATTTGCAGCCAAAGAAATCTAAAGCTGAAACAGAGAAGGAGCTGCTAAAACCCACAAAGAAAGCGTTGTCACCCAATCCTTCCACCTTTTCCCATGTATAACATGGCTTACTACACTGACGACATTGATTTGATTCTGTTAGCTTAAATATTTTAAATCCAATAGTTTTATAACGCCTCATTGATTCTACGCGATCAATATCATCATCATTTTGACCATCATTATCATCATTCTGACTAACAACCTCTTCCTGATCACTTTGTTCATCATTGTTACCAATGTGATTATCATCATTTTCACTATGAGCACTGTCATCACTTTGATCATCATTATCTCCAATACGCTCATCATCCTCGCCATGATCACTTTGATTATTGTTGTTACCATTATGATTATGAACTTTCCCATGATCGCTTTCATTACATTGATCATTGTTGTCAGCTTTAAGATTATCATCAACCACACCATAAACACTTTCCTCATTTTGGTCATCTTTATGATCAGTATGATTATCGACCTCCACACGATCACTTACTACCTCACATTGATCATTCATGTCACCTGTATAATTATTAACCACACCATGGTCACTTTTGTCACCTAGATCACCAATGTTGTCACCATTCTGACTGTCAACCTTTCCATCTTCAGAATAGTCTCCATAATCAATATTGTTAACATGATAATCATAATCATAATCATCATCATAATCGCTATCACTTTCGTAAGGCTCATCATCCAAATCAAACTGAATATTTCTTCTAAGTTGAAACAACTTACCTCTACACTCTACCAAATATCGAGTGTGCCAAAAAACTTCACCTCGAGGTCGTCGTGCATAATCAATCACCCTTGGGTGAGTATTAGAAACATCACAACTAACAAGACCTCCAGGATTATAAATGGCATAGAACTTCTGCTCGTAGAAAATTGCATCCACATAGTCTCTGCGGCTTATAGACGTAATAGGACTCCATAACTTATCTCCAAGTTTGCAAAAGGCTAATCTACGATGTGATCCACATATGACAAACACCACCAAGTTCTGAGAGGAGTTTGGGTTAAAAGGATCACAAGATAGGAGAGCTTTATCCACATAATATTTAGAGAAACTTCTAAAAGTTGGCAGTGGCGGAGGGAGGGTTGCTGATGATGGGAGTGGCAATTTCGCCCCAGATAAGGGATTAAACAAGTGCATATCAAAGCAGTCATCAACAAGAACAAGCCAGCCAAAACTAGATCCACAACAATAATGTTTATGAGGAACTGGTACTTTTGGTGGATTCTTATTGTTTACAGAATCACATTGAAGTGGATCGAAAAGCCGTCTGGTTTCACTGTCTTTAGTTTCTCCAGGTACAATAAGTCCTAGAAATCTATTTCCTCGATTAAGAAGGGCAACTGATCTCCAAGAAGAGCAAACTGAACTAAATCCATAATGATCAGGTAAAAGTAGTCTGCTAAAAATCTGCTGTAACATATCTTTCGGGAGCTCCGACCAACCACCAGCCATGGGGTTTTCTAATTTCTTTCTTTCAAGCTTTAGGAACTTTTTATCTACAACACACCACACACACAACAAGGAACATGCTTGCTCTGAATCAATAATAAGGTAAAGCATCAAAAACCTGGAAAACATTTCATTCAAATAAACTAGAAAAAAACCCCACATAACATGATTAAAAAATCTATATAATATGAAAGAACCCCATTAAGAGAAAGGGAATTTGATAAACCCAAATCATCCAAATAGATTATCAACTACATATA
>JABWDY010011755.1:13214-27669 GCA_013358455.1 Thalictrum thalictroides | reverse complement strand
GTACACACCAACTATATAAAAACAACTGAAAAACTGATACGAACAACTAAGATGCAAAAACAGAATTAAAACCTAAACCTAAACAAAACTGATACAGGACACATCCTAGACAACCTCCACAGGGGGACCTAATTGAAATTAGGTCGGTCATCATCGATCCTTGTGTGTCTCCAACCAAACACTACTCAGACTCTAGAGCCACCAGCACCAGGATGTCCACCAGGATGACTAGAATCATACACATGTGAACCAGGGAACCTTGGTTCATCCTCTTCTATAGACCTCCTCCAAGAAGGTAACTGATGCAGCCTGAGGTCTCTGACATAGTCGCTTGCCTGTTGGATCTGTCTACCCTGAGCAGCAATGGTGGACTGCATATCTTGTATGCTCAGTGTCTGCAACCACCTCCTCCATCATACCCAGGTACTCCAGAACCCTATCCTTAAAGTCAGGCTCTCCAGGACCCTCAGGGATCTTCATTGCCCTCCATGTCTTTTTCTTAGTGCTTCCAGAGCACTAACCCAAGCAACTGACTCTCCCAGAATCCCTTAAGGCACCAACTCCTTGATTAGAGCACCATAGGGTAAAGCGTTGTTGGCCGCTCCATCATAAGCATTCACCATCCTGCACCAAATCATCATAGGGATGTCTAACCAATCCCCTAAGCCTGCTCTCCACAACCAGTAAGCCTCATCCGTTGGCACCTCTGCTAGTGACCCAGCCTTACAGAAAACTGTGCTGGCCATGATCCTGTGCAGCACTCTCAATCTAGCACACATCTTGGCTGTCGACATAGACCCAGAGAAAGAAAACTTTCTATTCCATAACATCAGCATACCATCGTGCATAAGATCCTCATACATGCCAGGAGTGATAGATGTAGGCAGGATCAGGTCGAGGAAAACCAAATCCCTCAATGAGAAACTCTGGTGTGATCTCAAGGGTGTTCCCATACAGAAAAGTCTTGAAAGAAAGAGACTTATAGGAGATATCAGTGATATTTGCATAGAAGTATTGTGATGTGAGCTTGTGTCCTTTGCTCTCAATCCCATTGAAGATACTCAGCCCAGAAGATACTAAGATGTGCTCCAAATCATAGGGCTCTAAGTCCTCAACGATTACTGATCTCTCTACAGACATAGGACTTCTAAAGAACTTGCGAAGAAACTAGTCTCTGGTAGCAGTAGAGACATAGAAAGAAGAGGAACAATCTCCTACAGAGTGAGATGGAAGAGAGGCTACAGAAGGTGGAATTGAAGATGATGAAGGACCATAATTACTTGTTCTCTTAGGTGCCATAGATGAACCACAGAGAAACAAACAAAGAGATAAAAAGTAGATCTGAAAGGAAGGAAAGAAAAACAAGGGTTGAAGAACTCAGATCTGTAGAAACAAGGGTTTTGAACTTGTTGGCTAGGGTTTGAAAGAAGTTAAAATCGATTTGTGGTTTTGAAAATAAAGAAACAAAGCTTATAACCTAAACCGAAAACGAATTGGATCTGTACGGCCCATGAAGAAAATCATTGGTCAGTCGACTGAAGGGAAACTTTTGATTTTCAAATAAAGGGTCAGTCGACTGACCCTATAGCTCAATTCTATTGTATATAGTCAGTCGACTGAAGGCAACAAGCATGCAAATTTTCCAATTTTTTTGAAACTTTTCACAACTTGTCATAACCCATCCAAATACATTCCCAAGCAACATAACAAGATCAAACCCATAAATAGAGTATCTTCATCTTCCCGTCTTAGCGCAATTTTCATCCATATCACAAATCCATCAAGATTTTTGATCAAATCCTCTAGATTTTGAAAAGAAGTGCCGATCAATATATCTCTTAGTCACGTACAATTCAAATCCATCAAATGGAGACATTTTTCATGCTTGATAGGTCACACACATTGGATCTCAGCTTTGGGGTCATCTAGGACACACAACCAATGCATGCAACAGGATATAATCCAACATTAACACATATAAGCATAGTATAGTATGAGCATGATCACAAGATATAACATGAAATGCACAACATGCTATCATCCATAAACAGAATGTAACCAGGAAAACACTTAAGAACACATTGATCAAACAAGTTCATTATGCAAATGTTATATCTTGTGAATTGTGACAAACAAGGGCAAAACGGACATTTCACATGTGATGTAATCTTACGAGTCCTTGTATAAGGTTTAGTTCTTGGTGTACAAGTGTTCGGAAGGCTTCGGAGCTGAAGACATCAAGAATGGACGCGATCGGCGACAACCGAGCACAACCGGGCAAAAACCGAGTCAAGCAAGCAGGTCAAGCTAGCAGGACAAGCAGACAGCTGGAAATCACTGGAGTCGACTGACTGCATTTGATGAAATGAGGGAACTTAAGGTCAGTCGACTGACCCTTTGATGGGTGACTTGGCTTTAAGGTCAGTCGACTGACCCTATAGTGGTAGTTCAGTAATATTGGCTATCAGTCGAGTGACTAACGGGAAATACGTTTTTTTCAGCCCGGTTTGATTATTTTTCCTTCCTATTTTCTTGGTCAAAACCCTAGTTGGTCAACTAACTTTGACCAACGGATCTATTAGGGTTTTGACTATAAAAGGAACACAACAAGATGGATTTCTGAAGGATTTTGCTTATTTCTTCAAGAGCTTTTCAAGAGAGAAAACCATAGCTTTGTGAGAGAGGCTTCAAATGAGAAATCAATCATCTTCCTTCCATTCACTCAACCCAATACTTTCTATCATCTTGAGAGTGAGTGAATGTGTTAATGGGTGTTATATAAACCAATAGAGTGCTTCAATCTTCCTTCTCTATCTTCTTATTTAGTGAGTTCTTCAAGAGAAAGAAAAACCCCAAATTGTTCTACAACAAGTTTGGTGAAACCTTAGATCCGCGGATCTAGGTTAGGGTAATTATGACTACACCCTACTACAAATCCAAGAGGTGGAATCTTGGTTGAAGGCTAAGGGACTTGTCTTCATTTCTTTCAAGTTGTAATCCAACACTAAGGGGATTGGTGTAGAGCTAGAGGAGGTTCACCTTAGCTTTGGGATTTTCAATACAAAGGGAGTACTTGAAGAGTGGATGCAGGCTTCATTGGCCGAACCACTATAATCTTGTCTTGTGTGGTTTGCTTCCTTTTACTTAAGTTTCCTTATATGCTTTTGTGTTTGTTTGTTGGAAATCTTTACACTCCATCAAACCAATCTTCTAGTTGATTTGTATTGTGGTAGAGGAAAGGGTGAGAGTGCCTCTTTCTCTACTCACCCCCTCAACTCCACAACAAATCAAGAACTAGGGTTGGATCACTTAGTTCATTGATTAAGGTTGATTTATTCATCTTGATCAAGTTGAACAAGTATCCAACGACTAGGAGGTTGCGTTGGTGCTTAGTGTAGAGATTGATAACTAATTCCTTAGTTTTCATCATATTGTTTTATGCTTGTTGGGTTTTTTACTGTGTGTGATTTTCTTAGGATTAATCTTTTATTCCGCACTTAGCATATCTAAAGCATATCAGTTTGTGACAGTTTATTTCTGATAGTAACAGTTTGTCTCAGTTTTAGTTGTTGGGGGTGACCTTTGTTAGTAAGTTTTTAAATAGATTATTCACCCCCCCCCTCAAGTGCTTGGGCACCATTATATTGTGTAAGGAATCTCAATTGGTATCAGAGCCGAGTTGCTCATTCAAGGTTTAAATACCTGAGAAAACGATCCACACAATGATGTTCATGACTGAGCGTCATAGCATGAACAAACCCTTCTCTCTTGACAGAAGGAACCTTCTCTTCTGGAAGTCAAAGAGAAGTAGTTTTTATATATGGCTAGACCTTAGAAGTTCTTGTAGTGTAAAACATGATGTTGATAAAATAGTTATATCTAATTACGTTCCTGTAACTGTAAATCTTATTGTCTTACCTGATATCATAAGTCAAGTTGAAAAGGATTATAAGCATGTTAGAAGTCAAAGCTTAGATGTTATTAAATGTGATATCTCCTCGAAGTGCTTTAATCCTTTAAGTTTCAATTTTACTTGTTCCATTGACTCTATTGATGTCTTGACCTTAATGGTTGAGAAGATGGGTAAGTTTTCCATGAAAAATTAGAATCTTGCCAATTCCTTTTCTACACCCTTACTCATGTGTCAGGAAGCTACAACAAGTTCTACTTCAAACTCACAGTATGATCTTGATGACTTTGAAACTGATGATACCTTCTTCACGAGAGCTTTTATGGCAATGTCATGTTCTCCGCTTGAGTGTGATACCACAAGTAGAGCATGTGATGATTCTGAGTGCGAACCAGAAAAAGTGGACCTTCAATCTGTATACAATGAACTCTATGAAGAATTCAAGAAAGCTACAAAGAAACTTGAAATGAATAGAGTCAAAATCAGAGAATTGTATGACAAGAGTCAGGATCTTCAAAGTAACAGGGAGCAGTTGCAAGATCAAGTTATCAAACTTACTACTCTAGTCCAGTCCCTTTCAGATGAGAAAGAGATTCTAACTCTAGAGTTAAAGAGGATGGAGATCTCCATAGGGAAGACAAAGGTGTCTACTTCATCCTCTGAGACTCTATCTCTGGATCACCTCTTCAAGGTTTCTTAGAGTCCTCATGATAAGGCTGGATTGGGATACAGGGATGTAAAAGAGTTTGGTACATCAACTGCTAAACAGAGATTGAATCAACATCGTGGGATACGCACTTGTTTCTTTTGTGGACAGCCTGATCATTTACAGAGATACTGCAGGAAGAGGCTTGCTACTATAAGGGTTGATCAAGAGTTAGAACTGAGGAAAAATGTTGCATCTCTTGAGGCGAAGAATAGATATCTGGAATTCTTAATCAGTAAATCTTATCCGAAGAAAGTTATAGCAGTATGGCAACCTAAAGATTCTGCGAAGTGTTTTGTTGTCAGGAGTGCTCTGAAAGCTGGAAAAACTTATAAGTGGTATCCTGACAGTGGATGCTCTAAACACATGACAGGAGACAAGTCTTTTCTGAAAGACTATGAGCCATATGGTGGTGGAAATGTGATCTTTGGAGATGGTGTAAATGCCAAGATAGTTGGGAAAGGTGTGGTTCAATCCGAAGGCATTCCAAAGATCAGTGATGTTTCTCTTGTTGATGGTTTTCGACATAACTTGCTCAGTATCAGTCAGATATGTGATAAGGGTAACTTTTGTTTATTCTCAAGCAAGGAATGTCTAGTACGTAACTTGAACAAGGTTCTCATGAGAGGAATACGATCCAATGAGGATTGTTATGTTATCAATGTTGAAGAACCTGTTGCTAAATGCAATTTTGTTCAAGATGAGACTTCTCTTCTATGGCATCAAAGACTTGGGCATATGAACTTGAGAGATCTGGCAAAGATCAGTCGAAAAAAACTTGTACGTGACTTGCCGTCTTTGAATCCTGAGAAGACTTTGTGCAGTGCATGTCAGATTGGTAAACAGGTTAGGAGCTCGCATGTGAAGAAAAAGTTTCTTAGTACTTCTCATCCCCTTGAGGTCATTCACATGGATCTGGTTGGCCACACAAGTTGAAAGTCTTGGGGGAAAATCCTATTTTCTGGTTATGGTAGATGATTATAGCAGGTGGACATGGGTAGCTTTTCTCAGACACAAGAGTGATGCCTTCGAAGAGTTTAAAACGATTTGCAGGAGAGCTGTTACAGTTAGAGGTGATGACATTGTCCATTACATGAGTGATCATGGAGGAGAATTTGTTAACTCCAACTTTGTTTCCTACTGTGACAACTTGGGTATTCAGCATCAATTCTCTGCTCCAACAACACCTCAACAGAATGGAGTAGCTAAGAGAAAAACCGTGTTCTGCAAGAGATGGCTACTGTAATGTTGCATCATAAGAAAGTAGCAAGACATTTCTGGTCAGAAGCAGTGAACTCCTCTTGTCACATCATTAACCGTGTCTACTTGAGACCTGGTACTACGACTACTCCTTATGAACTATGGAAAGGTCGTAAACCTACGGTTGGGTACTTCAAGGTGTTCGGGAGTACATGTTACATCTACAGAGACCGTGAGAATGTAGCTAAGTTTGACATAAAGGCTGATAGAGGAATTTTTCTTGGGTATGCGAATAACAGTAATACCTACAAAGTATACAATCTTGAGAGGAAAGTTGTGGAAGAGACTATAAATGTGAAGATTGATGATGCTCCTTTCAGTGCACCTGTGCGTACCAATGATGATTTAGAACCTCCACCGCTTACAGCATCAGTCTTCCCTCTCACTACACCATCCACCAGTACATCTAGTGAAGAACTTCATCCTGAGATCATTTCTAGCAGCTCATCAGATACATCATCCATTCATGATGAGGAACCTATAAATACTGCACCAATAATCAAACATCCAACTATCTATGGAGAAGTTGCAGGTTCTCAGATACTTGGTGATCCCACCAAAGGAGTTCAAACCAGGAGACAGTTAGAGCGACAAATTCTTTTATGTGTTTTATATCTCAGGCTGAACCGAAGAATGTGAAGGATGCCCTTACTGATCCTACCTGGATTAAGGTTATGCAAGAGGAGTTAAATCAATTTCAGAGAAATGATGTCTGGAAATTAGTAGAGAGACCACATGGAGACAATGTTATTGGAACCAAGTGGATTTACAAGAATAAAGTTGATGAGAATGGTGTGATTGTCAGGAACAAGGCTCGATTAGTGGCTCAGGGATACACACAGGTTGAGGGGATTGACTTTGAAGAAACATTTGCACCAGTAGCTCGCCTGGAGTCTATACGTCTACTTCTGGCCGTCTCTTGTCACCTGGGATTCAAGTTGTACCAAATGGATGTGAAAAGCGCCTTTCTGAATGGGGTTACAAATGAACAAGTATATGTGGAACAACCCAAAGGTTTTGAGGATTCAAAAATTCTAAACCATGTGTTCAAATTGAAGAAGGCCTTATATGGATTGAAACAGGCTCCCAGAGCCTGGTAAGAGCGGTTATCCACATTTCTGATTTCAGTTAGGTACTCTAGAGGAAGCATCGATAAGACCTTATTTGTCAAGAAAGATAAGAAGGATGTGTTGATAGTTCAGGTCTATGTTGATGATCTTGTGTTTGGTGTTACAAATCTGAAATTGGTAGATGAGTTTACTACTCTCATGAAAGGTGAATTCGAGATGAGTATGGAAGGAGGTCTGAACTTCTTCCTAGGGCTGCAAATCAATCAAACTGATAATGGTTTATTCATCTGTCAATCCAAGTATGCTAGAGACTTGTGTAAGAAGTTTGATCTAGAATCAGCTACACCTGCAAAGACCCCGATGAGCAAAGATAATAAGATATCTAAAGATAATCAAGGAAAAGATGTTGATGTGACCTACTATCGTAGTATGATTGGGAGCTTGCTATACCTTACAACGAGTCGTCTTGATATAGCTTACAGTATGGGAGTTTGTGTTCGATATCAGGCACAACCTTAAGAGTCTCATGTGATCACTGCTAAGAGGATTATCAGATATGTTCGTGGGACACTTGGGTTGGGATTGTGGTATCCGTTCGAGACTTCTGCAGATGTAGCAGGCTACTGTAGAATTAAAGGGTATACTGATGCTGATTGGACTGGTTGTGTAGAGGATCGTAAGAGTACAAGTTGTGGTTGTTTCTATTTTGGTAACTGTTTGATAGCATGGAACTGCAAGAAGCAAACCTGTATTTCTCTATCCACTGGTGAAGCAGAGTACGTGGTCGCCGGTAGTGGCTGCACCCAAATGTTGTGGCTAAAGTACATGCTTGCTGATTACGGTATCACTCAGAACACCATGACTTTGTTTTGTGATAACACCAGCACCATCAATATTTCCAAGAACCCTATCCAACATTCTCGGACAAAGCATATTGATATTCGACATCATTTCATTCGAGAATTGGTTGAGGACAAAGTGATTTACTTGGAATATGTTGATACTACTCATCAAAAGGCTGATATCCTTACCAAGCCCCTTGACAACCAAATATTTTACTATCTCAGGGCGTCTATAGGGATGCTTACTTTTTCCTGATGAGTAAGTGTTTCTCAATGGGTCCATTAGTACTTGTGTGCCAAGTGGACCCTCTGACCGAACTACGAGGCGTCTGATCCCATGTACCCCGTTTTATACATTTCTTTGTTTGGGGTACGTAGGCAGTTACTTGTTTGAGACAAGTAGTGCGATGCCAGTTTTATATATGAGTTTAACTTAGTTGTATTTCTTATATATGTGTTATTAGGGCTTCACGTTTAATCTTTAGTGTTTCATGTAACAGGAAACATATGTGTTGAAAGTATTCCTTTTTTATGCCTGTCACATCATGACATGAAAAGGTTACCCGTGTTGGTATCGCATTCCTATCATGATCTTGGTTTAAGTTTGGTATATCTTGTTTTGTGTCTGTGAATGCCTTGATCCATAATTTCAAAGACATGATAAATGTGAGTAAACATCAATGGAAGTGGTTGGCATGTCATCGATACGAGTGAAAACCACGTGTATCTTTGTGGTTGGCGTAGTCTCTTGGTCATGATAGGAGATCATGTTAATTCCTATGTGATGGGCACACTTATTGTGTTTGTGAACTTATGTGATCAATGCTTTCTTGAGTGCCTTCCTTGTTATCTTGTTGTTGTGTTTTGCATAATCGCATGTTGTTCGTTTCATGTTATATCTTGTGTTCATGCTTATGCCTTGCCATGCATGAATGTTTTTCATGATATGTTATATCTTGGTGCATGCTTTGGTTGTGTGTCCTAGATGACCCGAAACTGAGATCCAATGTGTGTTACCTATCAAGCATAAAAAATACCTCAACTTGATGGATTTGAGTTGTAAAGTAACTGAAAGACATATTTCACAACTAAAGGAATACCAGTGCAATCTTCTATGGCAGGTCAGGGGCAGACGATTGCAACCAATGCCTACTTTGAGGAGGTCTGAAGACGAGCAAAGGTTTTTAGGTTACTTATGTGTCTCAGGATGATCGCAGTGCTGCTGATGGTTCAGAAAAAGGTGATTGAGTAGTGGTTGATGGAAACACACAAGGATCGATGATGACCGACCTAATTTCAATTAGGTCCCCCTATGGAGGTTGTCTAGGAGTCCTTGTCAGTTTTGTCAAGGTCAAGGTTTATTTCTTTTATGCATGTTTAGTTTGTTTCTTTTCATGACTGACAATTTGGTTTCTGAGTATCAGTTGACATGTTATGTTTTTAGAGATGGTGTGTACATGAAAAACTGGTGTTTTAATGCTTATATAGTTGGTTCAGTTTTTCACTTCATAACTTGATATGGTTTTTATATGTTCATTTTTTTTTTATATATCTTTTGCTATGGATCATGTTATCAGGGTTTATGTTATTTATATCTTTTATTGATATCCTGGTATATGCGGTGCACATCAGTTTAGTTCATGCTTCACACACTTGTTCTTTATGTATATCATGTTGTGTGTGTTTAGCATGACACCATATATTTCTGTTGGCTAACCCAAGTACTTCCTTGCTTTATCAATTGGTTTTTCAATTGGTTATCTCTATGGTTATGCTAACTCTCCTTGCAGCATGTTCTCAGTGTTTGTTCATGGTTGGACATCACTTGGGATCTTTTCTATGTTTGAGCAGGGACCCTTTGTCAACTTTTGACAAAAAAGGGAAGAAGAGATATATGAATATAGGTTGATGGTTGATATGTGTATGCTTTATGTTTTTACATATGTTTATGCATACAAGGGGAGAAGAGATATGTTGATGTCTTATCTCACAGTGATGGTTTTATTTCATGATGTTCTCGATTATATATGTGTTGCCTAACCCTAACCCTAGTATGTGAGTTTGCTTTCAAGATTCCATCTACATGCACATACTAAGCGGGAGCAAAGGTTAAGGGGGAGTTGTTGCCTACAAGAGTCTCATAATTGTTTTGTATTTCTATAAACATGTGTTGTGTATATTCATATGTTGTTTTTGTCACAAGTTCCCAAAGGGGGAGATTGTAAATGTTATATCTTGTGAATTGTGACAAACAAGGGTAAAATAGACATTTCACATGTGATGTAATATTATGAGTCCTTGTATAAGGTTCATATTTTGGTGTACAAGTTTCCGGAAGGCTTCGGAGCTGAAGACATCAAGAATGGACGCGATCGGCGACAACCGAGCACAACCGGGCAAAAACCTAGTCAAGCAGGCAGGTCAAACAGGCAGCTGAAACCTACATGAGTCGACTGAAGGCATATTGGGAAATGAAGATTTTCAAGTCAATCGACTGACCCTTTAAGGGTTGACTTGGTTTGTTGGTCAGTCGATTGACCCTTAGTGGCACAAATTGTAATTTAGCTGTCAGTCGACTGATTGACGGGATTTTTGGTTTTCAGCCCCGGTTCGGTCCTGTTTCCTTTGGTTTTCTTGGTCAAAACCCTAGATTGGTCAATTGACTTTGACCAATAGATCTAATTGGGTTTTGACTATAAAAGCAACACTTAGAGATGTGTTTCTCAAGGATTTTGCATATTTCTTTAAGAGCTTTTCAAGAGAGAAAACCCTAGCTTTGTGAGAAAGGCTTCAAGAGAGAAATCAACCTTCTTTCTTCTATTCACTCAACCCAATACTTTTTATCATCTTGAGAGTGAGTGAATGTGTTAATAGGTGTTATATAAACCCATAGAGTGATTCAATCTTCCTTCTCTATCTTCTCATTCAGTGAGTTCTTCAAGAGAGAGAAAAACTCCAAATTGTTCTACAACAAGTGTGGTGAAACCCTAAATCCGCGGATCTAGGTTAGGGTAATTGTGACTACACCCTACTACAAATCCAAGAGGTGGAATCTTAGTTAAAGGCTAAGGGACTTGTCTTCATTTCTTTCAAGTTGTAATCCAACACTAAAGGGATTGGTGTAGAGCTAGAGGAGGTTCACCTTAGCTTTGGGATTCTTAATACAAAGGGAGTACTTGAAGAGTAGATGTAGGCTTCATTGGCCGAACAACTATAATCTTGTCTTGTGTGGTTTGCTTCCTTTTACTTAAGTTTCCATATATGCTTTTGTGTTTGTTTGTTGGAAATCTTTACACCCCATCAAACCAATCTTCTAGTTGATTTGTATTGTGGTAGAGGAAAGGGTGAGAGTGCCTCTTTCTCTACTCACCCCCTTAACTCCACAACAAATCAAGAACTAGGGTTGGATCACATAGTTCATTGGTTAAGGTTGATTTATTCATCTTGATCGAGTTGAACAAGTATCCAATGACTAGGAGGTTGTGTTGGTGTTTAGTGTAGAGATTGATAACTAACTCCTTAGTTTTCATCATATTGTTTTATGCTTGTTGGGTTTATTACTTGTGTGTGATTTGGTTAGGATTAATCTTTTGTTCCGCACTTAGCATATCTTAAGCATATCAGTTTGTGGCAGTTTATCTCTAATAGTAACAGTTTGTCTCAGTTTTAGTTGTTGGGGGTGACCTTTGTTAGTAAGTTTTTAAATAGACTATTCACCCCCCCTCCCCTCTAGTGCTTGGGCACCATTGTGTAAGGAATCTCAATATTTACACTTTGAGCGCTTATCAGAATCCCTATAAGTGTTAGTTGGGGATTTACGTTAAGAATTAGTATGAAGGTAAAACTATAAAAAAATACAACATACTTTATCAGTTTTTCCCGTTTATACAACATACAAAAAATTTGACCAAATAATGCTTGTATTTTTATTTTGTTTCCACGTTATACAACCTGTTAAATACTTAAATTACACTAACAGACTGCTTACATGTCAAAACTTTTCTGACATGGATTTGTTTATTTAAAAAAAAGTTAAATTTATTTTCCAACAATACAAAACTGCACATGATTCACATTCTTCTTCTTCTCAAAGTGATTTATCCCCAAATTAAATTTTCTGAAAACCCTAGTTTTCTAATATCTTCTTCTTTGACCGTCCTCTTCAATTCGTATTATGATACAATTCGAGATCACTTCTATGATGCCTGCTACAATTCGTCTTTTTTTTTTCTTCAAGTTCTAAGAAATCAAAATTTTAACTGATACAATTCGTCTTCCTTTTCAAGTTCTAATTGAAACCTAATTGCTACGATGTTGTCTTCTTCTAATTGAGAAATCATAATTTTAAATGCTACAATTCGTCTTCTCTACAAGTTCTAATTGAAACCTAACTTCTACAGTGTCGTCTTCTTCTTCAAGTTCTCCAAAGAACTTATATTGCCTCAAATCAAAAGTGTCTCCATTAAAATTGGTTATGACTGAGAAAAAAAAGAGTAACAACTTTGAACCAGAAATTAAAGATTGAAGAAGAAATCATCTTGCAAGAGAAGACAAGAACTCAAGAATGAAATTGTGAATGCTAGGAATGAAGAAGAATAAGAAGATTGCATTTTAATGTATTTTTCTTTTCTTTCTTGCATATGGTTTTTTAAGTAATTCAGATTAGTATGGAATTTTATTTTGGTAGATGTTTTGAATTGTTTGAATATACATAATGCTTTTATGTGGAATGGTTTTCTGTTAATTCGATCGGTTTATCATTATGCACATTGTGCAAGTAAAGAGGAAATATTGTTGAGCAATTAGAAAACTAAGGTTTTCAGTTTTTTGATTTGGGGATAAGTTGATTGAAAAAAAGAAGTGTAGAATCAAGTACAATTTTTTGCATTGTTGGAAAATAAGTTTAACTTTTATTTAAACAAGTAAATCCATGTCAGAAAATATTTGACATGTAGGCAAACCGTTAGTTAAAATCTAACAGGTTGTATAATGTAGAAACGAAACAATAGTACAAACATGTTTTGGTCAAATTTTTTGTAGGTTGTATAAACTGGAAAAACTGATAAAGTACGTTGTATTTTTGTTCTATTTTACCTTGTTTTTATGATTTTTAGCTATATTTTAGCATTTGTACTGGAATCTAGCTATATTTTAGCATTTGTACTGGAATCTAGCTATATTTTAGTATTTGTACGGGAATCTAGCTATATTTTAGCATTTGTACTGGTGTTATGCCTAAGCCTGTACACCACAAGATGATGTAAATGGATAGAAGTAATTAGTAAGGAGTTTTTCAGCGAGGTAGGTATTGTTAGCTTTATAGCTTGTAGTTGTAGCACGCATTTGGTGGTCATCAGATAACAGTGCAACTAGAGACTATTACAGTATTACCTCCTCTCTTACTAAGTGGTATCAGTTGAATGCTATATAAGAAAATAGTTTGGTTCTGGGTGTGGTGTTGACAAGATTTTGGTTCTGGGTGTGGTGTTGACAAGATATTGAAACCCTATTTAAGATATTGCAATGTAGAGGGTGGCGTTTGGCAAAGGCTCTGTAATGCATTTCTTGACTTTCTAGAAGTAGGAAAGTAGAAAGTAAGTAGAATGTAATTAAGTTTGGCACTGAAAAAAGTTTTGAGAAAGTCATTTCTAAAAAGTAGAAAAATGTTTTTCTAAAGAAGTCTAGTTTTTTAGCTTTCTCCTTTCTCATTTCTTAGAAATTTACTTTCTAAGAAATTTCTTTTTGACTTATGTTTTGCTGCCAAACGCCTCCTAGTTTACTAGGAAAATGGTTGTTGGCTCAGAATGAGTTCAATTAATTAGGTGGAGTTCAGGTACTCTGCGAAGGGATTGGGCTGCACAAGATCATCTTAATCAGTGCCCTTTTCAATTGGTGGATCTTTTTGCTCAGCATCTTCATCGACATCCTCATTTTCTTCATCATCGTTGTCGGAATCACTGCATGGCATGTTGGCCACCCATAATAGTCTTGATTGATTGTCTTCAATGATTTGGGTTGGTTGATACAAGAAGTTTGAACTCTAACTGGGAAGCTATCTTGCTAAAAAGAGGTTTGGCTTGAAGAAGGAACTTTCTCATGGTCTTTATAGATGATCTGTTTTAGATGGATTTGATCGAATTTATGAGGGTGATTTAGGTTTTGGCCACCGGAAGTTAATACTAATTAGGTTTTAGAGCTCTTTTCTTTTAAAATTAGGTTTTAGCCATCAATCGTCAAAGACTGAAATACCTCTATAAAAAAAATTTGGGTTCGTTAGATCTGTTTATTAAATTTCATGTGTTTAGGTTTTGGCCACTAGAAGTTAGTACTAATTAGGGTTTGGAGCTCTTTTTCGGGGGTAATTCAGGTATTTATGAAAAAAATCCGGTTCAAACGGGATTTTTTGAACTTTTGTTCAAAATTGATGGCTAAAGCCTAATTTCAAAAGAAAAGAACTCCAAAACCTAATTGGTACTAACTTTCGGTGACCAAAACCTAAATCACCCAATTTATGAGGGAGTTAGTCTTCCTCCGAACGATCAGAGTTCTCAAGATCGATTCGTTGGAGGTTTGGGCCTTTCCATGTTTGACCATGACTGCACTGATTCTGAATCGGTGCAGGGCTTGGTGTTTGTTTGGCTTTACAGTCCAGTTTGTTGGGCTTTTT
>JABWDY010011718.1:585-12995 GCA_013358455.1 Thalictrum thalictroides | reverse complement strand
CGGTTGTGAAATTAGACTGTGGGTTTATGCGACAAATAACATGTTGCCACGTGTAAATAGTTTATAACTAGGGTTAAGTTATGTTAATGGGTTTAGTTGGAAAGAATATTTTCTCTCTCTATTTAATATCTTCTTCTTCTTTCTTTGTTTTCTCACCATAACAAATAGAAAATCTTTAATCAAAACCTTGATCCCTTTATTCTTTAATCAAAACCTTGATCCCTTTATTATGGGGCGAAGAAAATTCCTGGTAACATATCTATTATAATTGACGTAATATCTGAACTAATCAAAAAGTTTTTTTTTTATCAAAAATTCATAACCCACTTGGATTTGCAATTGTTTAAAACTAAACTCATTACAATAACAAAAGTCTCCTTTACTAGATCAAACAGATATAATTGATCCTCGATTGAAGAATGAATGGGGAGTTTTATAATTGAAGACAATACAAATTTTGGAAATCGTCACAATTCAAACTCAAGTTTTATATCTTCCCATAAATTTTTAATTTAATTAAGTTGATTTTGAGCTATGTTATAGCGATTTGTATGATATTAATCTGGTCTAATGAAAGGTGATTGTGAATTTTGATTAATCTGGATGTGATATTGAACAACTTCACTCATCAAATTATCGAAAGAGAAAGATGAACAAACAAATAACTATTACATTTTAATAATATTGGAATGCTCAGTTATACCCTTTATTATGTTTAACCATAGATGTTGAAGAAGTAGCACGTGTCAATATGTTATTTGTTCTACAAGCCCACATGCTAATTTCACAACAGATCAAATTTTTCGATAAATAGTATAGATCAGTTAATAAACAATATATATTCATGCATATGTTGTACTATCTTTTGCGAGTCTGCGACCACCCGCCACGTTTACCAGCTCATGCTAGCATGCTAATGCGTGAGCTAATGTCAAATACCAAATTCCCGACACACTACGTTACTTTTTCATGTTCACCTATTCATCCTCACCAAAAGCCACTTTTGCCACGTTGGATTCCACATCAGATTGTTATGGATATATCTAATTTATAAGAAGACCAAAACAAATCAAAATTTTCATTCTTGAACTACTCTTTAGGAACTCCAACGCAGACAACATCCTTCAAAAGCCAGCGCTTCCCCACACTTTCTCACGTGTTCATGTCTATCCATTTCTTCCTTATAATACTCATCAAACAATGACTTCTAGGAACATTTTAATATCAAAATTACTAGTTTATCATCAAATTGAACTTTTTAACCAATTGAATCAGTATATGCTAATAGAGGTTCCATTTAGTAGCTTACTATGTATAAAAAAATTGTATCAAGGTTAAATACAATGTTTACATGCAAAATAATGGTTTTTCCATAGTATTACTATTACACAAATAAAATGTGTGTACAAAGATTTTTAAACTAAAATACGGTTTTCTCAGAAAATAGATCTGATTGTTCAAAACTTTGGAAACAAGTTTCCAACAAAATTCCCAACTAAAATAGGGAACTATATAATATAGATAATATACCATATCAACATACAGAATGTATACGAATACAATACACCTAAAAAAATACAATACACCTTAAAAAAATACAATACATACACTACTAACATACGGGGTGAAGGTGCTGTACTGCTGTATCAAGCCGTTAAACAAAGGATTTTATTTTACGCGATACAACGAAACCGCAACGCACAATTCGTGCGTGGGAGATTTCGAGACAGCACATCAGGCCAGCAGCACACAACGCAAAACACTTGCTCTTCTTTGCTTTCTTTCTCATGCAAAACAAAAGAAAACAACATTTCTATATAAAGCAAAAAAATATCAAATTTCAAGATTATATTTTAATAAATTTGTCGAGAGAGAAAGAAAGAAGGAGAGAGAGATTGAGATTTTATTCGCTCTCTTCTTCTTCGTTAATTCGATTTTGGTTTTCTTTCTTTCTCTCAAAATCGATTAATTTAATTGATTTGTTGTTTGTTTGTTTCTTTAATTGAATTTAAATGGCGATTGATGATAATGAGAGTTGTGGAAGTAGAAGTACGGCAGATTCATGTTCAGCAACAAATCATTTTCAATATAGACAAAAACTTGAAGTTTATAATGAAGTTCTTCGTCGATTGAAAGATTTGAATCATGATGAAACTAATCTTTCTGGATTTGATGATGATCTTTGGTCTCATTTTAATAAACTTCCTACAAGGTAACTTTCTTATTCTAACCCTAGGTATTTATCTTTTCATTGCTTTCTTCTCTTTTTCTGCTATTTTTTTTTCGATTTTTTGTTGTTCTTACAAGTCATTGTATTTTGTCCTATATGCTTATTTGATGATTTTGTAAGACATAGTTTTGTAATGTTATCTTTGTATTCTTTTGTTGAATTGTTTTTCAATCACGGGGTGTTTGTTTGTTTATTGTTGTAGCAATAATATTTGTTTGATTTAGGTTTTGTTGTTTATAGATTACGAACAAAGGGATTTAAAGAGAACTTTAAATTTGGTTTTTTTTTTGTTGTAGGTATGCATTGGATGTGAATGTTGAGAGAGCAGAAGATGTATTAACACACAAAAGATTGTTGCAACTAGCACATAATCCTGTCAATAGACCTGCATTGAATGTCCGTCTTGTTCAGGTAAATGGCAACCTTTAATTCATTCAATTTTTAGGCATGGTACTTGAGCGGTGGGAGTGGTCCTAGCCTCCTAGGAACTATGTGTATTATTTGCAAGGCTTGTGAATGTCCATTGTGGGACACTTCCTCTCCATACATCCCCCAAGTTTGGCGTTAGCTGCTTGATTTAATACTAACACTTGAACTTTTATTTTGATTGGCTTGTGAGTACAAAAGATTGCTAGGCTTGAGAAATTATCATGCACTAATAGGATGAAAGATTTTAAGAATGAATAGAACCAAAATAGATTGTAGTTTTCTGTTTGATGGTATATTACGTATCTGTTATTATCTTTCTATGTCAACTGAAAACCTATTATATTCTTAGGCATTGTTCTTGAACGGTTGGAGTGGTCCAAATTCCCATGAACTTTGTATATATTTTGCTAGGGCTGTCAATGTTCATTTCAAAATGTCCCCCATGTGTAGCATGACATGATACTAACATGTGAGCTTTGATTTTGATTTGGTTACTTTACAAAGGCCATTGCGCCAGAGAAATAGCATATGCTAAAACGGTGAGTGACAGTTCAAGAATGTATAGAACTGACATGAAAGGTGATTGATTTTGGTTTTAACGTAGCGGAATCGTCAAAAGAATAAATAGATTTAATAAAAAGTAAAGACAAACTAAACATGAAAAAATTCTCTTTGATTGATTGAATAATTAAGTTGATTGTTTACAATATTTGTCCATAGAGCTCTTTATATCGATAACTCCTTCATAACAAGTAGGATATCAACTAAAATATCAAAAACTTGTATCCAAAGTCATTTATAACACTAAAAGGACTTTCTAAGTTATTAGTACTCATAAAAAGACTGTTCTAGGTACTTATAATAATAAGGGCGAAAATACATGAATTCAACTCTATTCTAATACTCTTAGAACTCAAAATACAAAATTGGAAACTCTGACACCTAAATTGCTAATAGAAAATAACATAGGAAACAATAAAAGATATCGTAAGAATTGAATTCTTTGATCAATTTGACCTGTTCAAACTGAGCTAACTCAGTCAAAGCTGGATGTTCTGCGTCAGGTGGAGGTATATCACATGTTATTTTTCTGTGTACTGATGACCTATAATAATCTCAGATAGGAGAAACATACAGACAGAGGGATCTAGAACAGGTAATGGTAGTGGGGGAAAGACTCGAAGATATGGTTTTAATAAAACTGAATAGAAGATTAGGAGTTAGGATAAACTATTAACCCTTGATGGCTGGGATGACATTTTGCTGATTAACTGTGTATTTTCTTTTCAAAAAAAGTAACCATTGATATAATATATTAATTATACCAAGACCAATTCGAACAAAGGATTAGCCTATGGCTAATAACTAGATCATGCCTCATTACATCCGAATGATGCCCTAACTACAAGTCTACAACGGCGTCATGATTACAATCACCCTTTACTTCCAGGGACTGAAGGTTACAGATTACCCCTCTCATCCCCAATCATCCCCTTTGGAGAGTGACAACATGTAATTGTCCTAATTATCGTAAAACATTGTCTTCCTCAAATCCAGAGATAAAATGTTGATGCATGATTTGCATCATTCACCCACATATTGTTTTATAAGCTGAATGTGTGTACTCTTGAATACACCTTGGGTTTACATTAATCTTGGACGGGGAGATAGAATGTCAGAGTTGTTATAGTTAAATATATTGTAAATCACCCGGTCAAAGTTTACTTGAAATTTAATGAACAAGTATGGTGTTGACACTGAAGCTCATAGTTTATATACATTAGATTTCACTTCTTATCTTATTCTTATAAATTGTAATATTTCTGAATGCCCGATACTATGCTGTTATTAGGATTACCCGATGCCCTTTTTAGCTTGTAAGATTCTTCCTTATGAGATATATCACTGCATTTCTTTCATTTTGAAAAGAGCTTTCAGGATGTTTCTTTGTGAATAAATATCCTTGACCCAAACATTGTGGCAATCATGCTTATGTGCAGGTTCTTCCTGTCTTTGATGAAAATTCGGTTGATGTGTTTCTCTTAAATTGTCCAAAAGAAGAGGATGCTCAAAGTGCTCTAAATTTTTCTGGAAGGCAAAGGTATATTATGCTCCTTGTATATATTTTTTGTCCAATTATAGCTCCTTAAACACAGTTCAATTATAGTTTTTGTTTTATCTGCAAGTTTTATATGATATTTTCTTTATTGGATGGCATTTTTATGATGTCTTTTTCCTAATCAATTTGTTTAGCATACATCCACCGCCTGCCTTCGGATCATCACCTAATCTTGAAGCCCTTGCACTTGAAGTCAGCAAATCACATGATAAGGATGGAGATAGCACTGTGCATGCAAATCCCTACTTTGCACGGTAATTGCTTCTTAAAATCTTTAGCTCTAGATATCTGTATATTTTGAGGGATGTTACGAGTTATCCCTTTATGGATATAATACTGTATTATGCCGGTAACATACAGAAAAGTCAACTTGGAAATGTGATGATTTCAAGGGGTAGTTGGATACTTTGGTATGAGTTTGTCTCCACTTTCCCTTTTCTATTCTCTTTTTATCAAGTTGTTTTGGCAGTCAAATTGATACTTGTAGTATTTTATCTAGATTACAATGGTTAAATATCTTTAAATCTGAACTTGAGAAGGCATTAGAAAGTTAAAAATGTAGTTGAAATACTCTTTATCTGCAATTCACTTCTTCTGTTGTCTCTTTGTTTGCAACAATAAGAGACAGTACAGAGGTTGCTCTGTTAGGGAGTAACTAACCAATTTCTTCAATCTAGATAGATACAATTTCATAGGTAATCGTATCCCCCGATCCATTCCTTCGAATTGTAAAACTTTCTTTCATATGAATCAGAAGAGATGCTTTGACCATGCTTCCTGCTCGAGTTTTATGTCTTAATTCTTAAATCCCAATTGTAATATCAAACAATTACTATTATAGTTAAAACCAACTGAGATATGTCTCAAGCTTCACACAAAAAATTTATTGTACCAAAAGCGAAATATTTGTGCTGCAAACGTTATCTCATAGAACTTGTTTTAAGAAGTTATTCGATGCAGAGAAAGAGTGTGAACTAGGAGAGATCCTTACAGTTGGATTTGTTCCATCACATGGATCGTGGCCACATTTTATTTTAGACTACAACCCTTTATGGAAGACAGAAAATATATGGGAAGAAGAAGAGTTACTACCAATTTTTATTGAACAAAGGATATGAACAGAATGGTAGTAGAAGAGGTCTGACAAGAATGGCAAGAAAAAGGAACATGGAAAGGAAAACCATAAAACCGTAATCTGTATAAAACATATGAAGACAAGTAAATTGCTGCGATGTCTAATAGTGGAGAAACACAGTTTTGTATGATTGTAGCAGTTTACTTGTCATAGAAGGGTGTCATGCTAACATTCCCTAATTTTTTTCCGCAAGAAATTTTGGTCAAACACCCAAGACGTAGTCGTATTTTCTTAATTCAAGCCACCTGGGACTTGAGGCGTATATTAAAATGTGGTGTATTAGAAACAACTAAAATTGGAGTTGCGGATCCTGGTCTGATCTCTCATCTTTCTAATGTTGCTTGTTTTAATGAAAGTATTGTCAGAAGGCATGGATCTATTAGTGATCCTTAATAATATTAGTATCTTCGCTAACAATTTTGGCAACTATTTTTGAAAATTTTACTTGCATTTGTTGTTGGGTTTTCTTTTTTGTTACTTCATGCTAATTGATAGGACTGCTCCTGATTCCATAGTTGAAAACTTTATGTTTGTGTATGATTTATAAACATGTAGGCCCATGCATGAAATCACCTTTTCGACCGATGACAAGCCAAAACTTCTCAGTCAGGTAACTATGAACTCTTTTATTTACTAGGTGTAACTTTGTCATACTATGCTGTAGTATGGAATGTATAAAAATCGTTTTCTGATGGTTATGTCAAGTGAATGACTGGAGAATTATCGATTGGCATGATTGGTACACCGGTAGACCCCATTTTGATAGTGAAGCTCTTCTTTTCAAATGATATAGTGCCTCTATGACTATTGACAACAGACACAAGTGGTATGTGGTAAGTTATATCATATGCGGTCAAAAGTGGCTGGGAGGTGCCTGGACATGAGGCCCACCTCTTCTGGCTGTAGTGAAATGTACCTTGGCTATTGCCATTGGTGCATGGTGACACTTTATCTTGTACCTAGCCGCTGGGATCAACATTGGCATGTAGGTGTGTCTAGCGTGTGTGGCTAGGTAGCTTAGATCTATAGTGATAGTTTGCAATCATTCAAACACTATCCGTTCGCTATTATCCCCTTTCTATAGAATAGAGTTCTCTAAAGAACTTTCGTCAAGAAGGAATTCAAATACTTCAGATAAAACTTGAGTTTGCTATGAAGTGCTATACATTCGTATTCATGATTGATTTATGTATTTCAGTTGACTGCATTATTGGCTGAGATTGGGCTGAACATCCAAGAGGCACATGCTTTTTCTACAACCGATGGGTATTCATTGGACGTCTTTGTTGTTGAAGGTTGGCCGTATGAGGTATTTGTCAGTTTTTAAAATACTTCTCGTAGTCTTCAGACAAGTGGTCTATACTAATCTAAGTGTTCTACATTAATCTTACGGATGACATAAAGAGCAAACTAGCATTAATATACATTATTATCATTACCTTGGTTTGCTCAATTTGAGCTAAATCCTTTTCTTGCTCATTTATCTAATTTTAATATCTTTTTTTGACTGTTAATACTTGGCATAAAATTAGTGTTGAATAGTCAAGCAATATATTGATAGTCATGTTTTTGTGTTGGGAGAATTGCATTCATGTTACTATTAGGGGTGGAAATTGGCCGGATCGGAATCGGAAATAGCTTGGTCGGAAAGAATAAGTCGGAAATGATAATTTTCTTCCAATTTTGTTTCATTTTTTATCGGAACTTCATAATTATTTCCAAATTCGGAATATTGGAAAATATCGAAAAAATGGGAATCGTAAGTATCTTCAGAAAAGAAACTTGGAAATGTCGAAATAAACATTCGGAAAAATTGGAACTATAGTTTATTATCACCAAAAGATTATATCAATAGTTAATATTTTAATCAAATAAATTTTGTTGACGCAAATATTTTAATATTTTTTTCTCTAAAAAAAATTTGTTTCTACTTTCAACAAATGCAAATATTAAACTCAACGTATATATCATTATATCATAAGTACTAGCTATTATAGTATAATAATTCTCATCTAAACACTTAGACAAAAATGTTGTAGTAAGAGATCATTTTATTGTAAGCCAATTTACTACTAAAACAACGTATGTCTTGATTCTAACCACACCAAGAATGTTCTTATTTATGTTCTTCAAGATAAGATTATAGAACAACACTATCTCAATGATGGAAAAAAATTTCGGAAATAAGATTGGATCGGAATTATATAACTAGTTCCAATTCTATTCCAATATAATTTGGAAAAATCGAAAATCGGAACATAAAAAATCGGAACTAGTATATTGGGTCCGAAATTCGGAAAAATAAGATAGGAAGTTTGAAAAATCAGAATTTTGGAAGAAATCTCCACCCTTAGTTACTATTATCTTGAGAGGATTCTTAAGGCCCTCTTAGGCTTACTTAGTTACTTATATTGGATTTTTATTATCTTTTTCAATATTGTCGTGTGTTAGCAACTCTTAGGCTTACTTAGTTACTTATATTGGATTTTTATTATCTTTTTCGATATTGTCGTGAGTTAGCAATTAACAGGTCCAAAGAAAATCTATACAAGTTGGACATAGACATGCAATGAAATATACCTTATAAAATGAAGTAGAATATATATTGCAGTGTCCTATTTTTAAAAAGAGGTAAGTTAACTCTATTTAATACTGTGTGACATGAAATGGGAAAATAGTAAACTAGTATGCATAAAGTTTTGTGTTGATATTCTATTACATGGATATGATGCTAGGAGCTGTAGTCCTAATATATTGCAAATTGTATTCCTTTCGAATAAGTTGTTCTTTTGATGGTTTGATAGTTGATTTGTGACTGTTAAAATTATGGTGTGGGTTTAAGATGTTTTATGCTGGATTCAAAACTGTTCAATTATTGAATATTACGAAATTGGTGTAAGAATTTTATGCTCTGAACATGTCAACAAAATTGTGTCATTTCCTATTTGCACCTGTGTTCTCTAGTTTGATCATCTGTGTTCAAATAAGTTTTCGGTATTCCTATTTTTGCACAATTTGGTTTATCATCTCTTTAAATCCGCGGGACTTATTCAATAACCGTTTTGGATCACCCTATACTATACGAGTTACCTGCTTTTGGTATATTTAGGAGACGGAGCAGCTTAGACAAATGCTGGCGAAGGAAATGATGAAGATTGAGGTAGCTTTTTCTGACCCTTGAGTAATTTCTTGAAGAAAATGGAACTTGGCATGAATACTCAATCTTTAATTAGATATGATAGTTTTAAATTTTTTATATATGTGAAACCTGTCATCCCTTCTCATCTAGTGTGATTGTGCTTAATAACTAGAGGTCTGGATGAATACCGCATATGTTGCTTGTCTGTATCATTTCAAATTGCATTACCGAAACTGTTTTTGGTGTTACATATAGAATCTATCCAATTGTTAATCAGATTAAAGAATGCTGTCCTTCAGGTATGAGGTACCAAATAAAATTTCTGCAACAGAGTAGCAATGTTGATGAGTATAGGTGTTAATCTAGTATTCATCGAGGTCCACCAGAGTCTGAATGTAGCAATGTGTTTCTAAAGATAACCCACACACACACACAGAAAAAAGTGAAGTGCTTGCTTTGGATTGAATGATCTTGTATGAATGGTTGGGTGCTTTGGCTTTCCTAGTCTGAAAGTTCAGGGTTTCTTCACACACACACACAGAAAAAAGTGAAGTGCTTGCTTTGGATTGAATGATCTTGTATGAATGGTTGGGTGCTTTGGCTTTCCTAGTCTGAAAGTTCAGGGTTTCTTCACACACACACACAGAAAAAAGTGAAGTGCTTGCTTTGGATTGAATGATCTTGTATGAATGGTTGGGTGCTTTGGCTTTCCTAGTCTGAAAGTTCAGGGTTTCTTCACACACACACACAGAAAAAAGTGAAGTGCTTGCTTTGGATTGAATGATCTTGTATGAATGGTTGGGTGCTTTGGCTTTCCTAGTCTGAAAGTTCAGGGTTTCTTCACACACACACACAGAAAAAAGTGAAGTGCTTGCTTTGGATTGAATGATCTTGTATGAATGGTTGGGTGCTTTGGCTTTCCTAGTCTGAAAGTTCAGGGTTTCTTCACACACACACACAGAAAAAAGTGAAGTGCTTGCTTTGGATTGAATGATCTTGTATGAATGGTTGGGTGCTTTGGCTTTCCTAGTCTGAAAGTTCAGGGTTTCTTTTGTAACTGGGAACTGTTACTTGTGTAAGGTGTTGTCTTTATGAGTGTAAGGAATCAGGATTGGATTTTTCTGCCATTAGCACCTTGCGAAGGGCCATGCCATTACTTGGTTTGTAACCTTTTGTTGGTTGGAAGGGAACAATATTTTCCTTGATAAAAAAAAGGCGTGCTTGCTTTGCTGTATTATTCTTTGGTTCTTTTCTGCACAAATCATGATGTTATATTAGGAAATAAGGCATAGGTAAGCGGTAAAGGTACCTGAATTAGTTAACCAGAGACAAGGAAGGATAATCTTTGTTTTTGCTGAATCTTCAATAAAATGTATCCCATTATTTTTCTGTTCTTTCTTTCAATTACCATGACTGGTGCACCTGTTTGTAATTCTTATCACAAAGTTCTCTACAGAAAAAATCTCTGTCGAATCGTGACTCATGTGCTGTTGTCAATGAAAATTCGGAAACTGGAGTAAAAGCTAATTCTGATCATGTAAAAATACCTACTGATGAGACTGACGTCTGGGAAATTGATGTCAGGATGTTAAAATTTGAAAAGAAAGTTGCATCTGGATCATATGGAGATCTGTAAGTTGGTCATTTGTCCATTAAGGTTTTTTCTTGGACATCTTGTCAAGCTGTCTTCCTACTGTTTTGACTTCTGACGTATCTGTTTGTGCAGATATAAAGGTACATACTGTAGCCAGGAAGTCGCTATTAAAGTCCTTAAGCCAGAGCGTGTAAATGCTGATATGCAGCAGGAGTTTGCACAAGAAGTTTACATTATGAGGTTTGTGTTACTTTTTTACTTGAATTCTTATTTGGATTTACTAGCTAGACGTGTATGCATGTGAGCCTCCCCTCTCCCCTCTGATTGTCCTTTTTCCACCAACTTGACCAGATTAACTGGTTCACTCACTGGCTAAATATATCTTGCTTTATGATGCACTCGTGCAATATAGATATGAACTTTGAACCGAATTCAAAGAACTATAACGATTTTCGGGATTCGACAACCAATATACTTAACCAAGAGCTCACAAAAAGAGAAGACTCTTCTCTAAACAAACACAATTCTATTAACCAATCAACACCCACTTGGCCAAAGACCTACAACTCTTTAAATAGTAAAAACTATTCTTGGAAAGCAAGGAAACCTAAACCTATAACAATTCTAATGAAAATAGAAATCCTAATTCGGAATTAAAATAACCCTAAAATAGAAATACCTTAAAACACCTAAAAACATAAAATAAACATAATCCTAATAATTCTAAAATATATAGCAAGATTTTTGACACAAATTAAGGTATCTAAACCCTAGAATGCATCAACTCTCCCCGGGTTCGAAAAAGTTCGTCCACGAACTTGAAACTTTCAAATTCACCGAAAGAAATAGTTGCATGTTGGTTCTGCAAGCTCGAACTTGGCTTATGTAATTCAATGAGTCTGCCTCGGAATCTTCCCAAAAATCTGCTCACTCTCATAAGAAGTAATAACCCAAAAAGTTGAATTCTTCCACGAACTTTACTTGCATAAAAACCAAATTTTAGGAACTTAACAAAACAATGATACTTGAAACACAAAATATCCAAATGTTTTCCATTAAAAGAAAGAACATGTCGCTGAAATTTTTCCACGAAGGACTCCCAAATCGGATCAACAAATACTCCAAATTCTCTAGGAAACACATCCTCTACAACATCTATGGATTTTTCATCAAAGAGCGGAAATAACTCATTCAATTCAAACGTTTTTGAATTATGGAACTTACTTCTTGTAACTTGTTCTCTTTCGACAAAAATATCAAAAAAATCACTTATATATCGACATCCTTGTTTTGTAAATTCTTCCATGGAGTCATGGTAAACTTGGCGCACATGACATGTTGCTTCAAATTCTTCTCGTGATATGCAAGGCCTAAGAAGAACAAATTTCTTGTTTTTCCATAGAATAGTATAACCATTATGTTACACATTAAATCGTGCATTTGTTTCCAACGTCCATGGATTTCCCCACAAAAGGTGGGCAAACATCCGTGTCAATTATATTACACCAAATTTGATCTACAATACTACCAATCAAAAATTGAACCAAACAACTATTGTCAACTATCTCCAATTTCAACTTCTCAACCACTAATCCTAAAATCAAATTAACATTATATTTAGTGTCGATCACAAAAGAACATAATTTACCTCCAATAGTACACATAGATTGAAACGCATAATTTTTAATCCAATCCGTATGCCAATTATCCATCTTTTTAAAAAATAATACCAACAATCATGACGAACGGAAGAAAAAAAAAAAA
>JABWDY010011600.1:2939-14677 GCA_013358455.1 Thalictrum thalictroides | reverse complement strand
AAAAAAAAGAAACAATTAAGTAATTGATGGAAGAAATTGAAAGATTGAAGACTAATAGAGATGAAACAAAAAAGAAAGATTGTCGAAAGAGATTGATTCAAATGAAGCTGACTTAGAAACGATTTCTTCTCATGCTACTGAACTTGAGATTGAGGTTTCTAAACTTCAACATGATTTGGGTTCGATCTGAAAATAAAGAAGTTATCTTCTTAGGATGGAGTTAGATCTGAAAATGAAAAAGTTAGATCTTAAAAACTGTGCCTTTTCCTTATTTTATACAGTATAAATATATTTTATATACCAAAAAACCGAAATTCCACGGATATTCACGGAATATTCCGGAAAATTCCGATACATACCACCTCACCATTCCGACAAAGGGCCGGTACATTCCGATTGAAAATTTCGGTATTTCAAAAATCGGATATTCGCCATTTTTCGGCATTTTCAACTATGGTTGTACTCGTTTCCTAATTATTAATAATCAGATTTTAACGATACAAAAAAAAAATCAAAAAGACATTCCATATACTTTATCGTAATGATGCCAACCTTTGACTATAAATTAGCTTTTCATCCAAACTTTTGTAGACATTTTATCTCCCAGTGGGTTCCATTTAATTTTAAATTTGACTCCCAAAGGAAGTACTATATATGCGTAAGGGAAGTTGGCAACTTAAGAATTAAGCTTTTGTAATAGCACAGATATAGTTGGCATCTTCACTAACATAAATGTTAGTAAGATCCAGGCACTATTTAAGTTTGCACCAAAAAGAAAAAAAAAAGTATCTTCCACATTTTGTGAATGAGTACAAAGCTATATGCGCCACACTACACCCATCCCACAAACTAACATCCACAAGAGTGGAGGTTATCGTGCTCAAGGCTTTCATGATCACAATAGCCAAGAGATGAAAGAAGATTTCCTTGACTCAAACCTCTTGAGATATTGGACAAACAGGATAGCGGTTTGTTAACAAGTATACAAAACCATATGATCGGTATACACGTTCACATCCATCTTCTACATTTCCACCAAAATCCCATTAATTTTTTGTGGCACAAGAAAATTAGCTCAATTACTGCTAAAATGCTCTTACAAATCCCATACCTTTCATTATCAAACAAAATCAAGGAATTTCCATACATTTATCTCCTTTAAAACCATGGCAGAAGTATAAGTATGAAAGATCAAAGGAAGTTATACCTTTACCAATTTCATCTTCTTCATTGGTCTTTGATGAAACGGTTTGTTGAGACAGGAACTCCCGCATCTACAACTTGGTGAACAGCTAGACAGTAGCATCCTATAGAAGGAATTATTTTGATGGGGCAGAAACATATAAGTATATTTAACAATCAACAGAATTTCAAAGCAGGTCAACAATTAACATTTAACATTAGCTTGCTCTCAATATATACCATGATTCCAAAACCTGCAAAACAAACTGCATAGAGTTTCCATTGTTGAAAAAGTCCCTTACCCACAGAGGCAGTCTCTACCACAAACATTAGATCCCATTGATGGGCTGCATGAACAAAATATGCCATCATCTTCCACACGTTTTCTAATTTTTTTAGTACGATAGATATCTTCACAGGGTCAAGATCAACAATATCTAGCTTTTGTCAAAAAAAGAACAAGAGAAAATACCAACCTTCGATTGAGTTTTAAAATTTAAATAGCAAATCAGGGATCAATATGTATAAGTATGTGTGTGTTGTGGGTGTGGGTCTATGCTTTTATGTTCATTCATTACATAAGTTTGCATGAAATATTGATTTTCCTTCCTACCTAGGTGGTGAAATTCAATATTTAAGGGGAGCCAGACTCCTCCTGCCCAAACCCGCTATGTAACACATAACTTGTTTTTCTTCAAAATGTTAATGGCATCGCATGAAAAACATTAAAATAACTAACACTAGGGATAGATTTATAGAGCATTAAGACTTTATAAAAGTTGGATACTGCGCTTTATGACGGTATATGGCATAGGCTTTTGTTTCTTCATCGTATCTGGAAGCTGAAATTCTATAGGACTTCCCACTTCTTTTAGCAATTTGTTGAATATGTGCCCAAATTTGCTGTACTCCATATCCTGAGTCAATGGAAAAATATTCGAACAAAATTTTCCATGCAAGAAAAGCACCTTAGAAAATTTTATAACATAACGACATACAGTTGAAGAGGATCGTAAAACTTACATGAGAAGACTACATGCAATAAACAAATATGTTGACATCAAAGGCAGATGGAACACAGATTTGAATAACAACCATGCCTGATACTTCTATTTTCCATGTATGAAGCATGAACACACATATAACTTTCCAAGATTACAACTCCTTCACGACACTCCGAAAGAGGATAACAAGAGTAGGATATTATGAAGAAAAGATACATTTTCTATGAAATCATTCTATCATGCAGTTCAATGCAAGCTGATTACAAGACGTTTCAACTATCGATTTGCATCTACAACCTCTTCAAAATACACTTTCAGTTCTGTAAACAATTTTATTAAAACCCAATAAGCTAATTACTAGCATATTAAAAAGTTCCTTTTTTATAAGTTCAAATAAAAAGCTTAACTAATTTTGAGCAAAATATGGAGTCAATTCAAAGACTTGTGAGTTTAACACGTGAAAAGAGTTTAATATGAGCTGACTTTCCTTTCTTCCTTTGAAACCAAACACACCAGTCGGTACCATATAGATTTCAAAACACTGATAGCTTACTTAAATTTGCATTGTTTTATTGGCACCAATATAGCACCCCATCTAAACAAAACATAAACTACAACATCCACAAAAATACAGAACTATTAAAAAGAAACATGCAGAAAAGTGTAATCTACCTTCTCAAACTCAAAGAGGTTCCCCACATTAGCAATTTTTATCTCAACATCACTCTGCTTACTTTTTGTAGTTTCACCCTCACACAGCATTAAAGCTCCATTGGATACTAAATACATTTCCACAAATTTCCCTTCAAACTAAACTTCATTTAGCCTCTCACAGAACAGAGTATTGTATATTGGATTTCCATTACCAAGACAGTAGCTAAAGACTTACAACCAAAGCCTACAACGACATAAATACTAGGTACTATCATAATTTGGACATTGAAGTGGTAGTAAGTACCAGTTTTCAAGCTTAAACCAATCTAACAACTGAAATATTGCTTTCTCACACCTCCGTAAATCTTATATCCAATAGAGCTAAACAGTCTGCAATAAGCCAATAACAAATAAAAATTATGAGCATTGCACCAAATAATGATAAGGTGTGATTGATAAAGGCGAAACAAACTTAATTTAGTGTATTGGTTGATAGCTAATTACACAATAGTCCAGATAAATTTCAGAATGCAACAAACTCGTAGGTTAAAAAAGGCAAGCAGAGAGCATAGGTTGAAAAAGAGTAAGAGACTAATAACCCCATGGCAAAACAATAATACTTAAGGAAGATAGGTGGAAAAAAGACTGAAAATAGAGTCAAATTATACTTGAAGTTTTGATTCCTTTCAAAATAATTTAGTTAGCAAAGAGATATTGAAATGTCGATAAAAGTCAGAAGTTAAGTGTGAACCTAAAAGAGAAAATCAGATTTATCATAAGTCCGCAGTTGAAAAATCGAAAGAAGAGTGGCAATCAAATTCCCAATTAACAATTACAGTATTCCAACAATTAACAACAACATCAAGTTTATAGAACATTGAAGGCGGATGAGAAAATTCCCAAATTTGTAGGGGTTTAGGGTTAGAAAAATCGTTTGTGAAAACAAACAAAGAATATAAAACAGATGAAAACAACAAAGTAAGGAGTTTATAAAGAGATGAAAACAAACCGATTGTTGGAGTACCAGGCAAACCCTAGAAATTGGGGAGAAGAGAAGTAACAAGAGTGTACGAAGAAATCAACAATTCAAATTTCAAACTAAAATTTCCTATTTTTCAATTTTCAGTAGTAGTAGAATAGTAGTAACAAGTTTACGATTGTAACGCCCACGAGTAGACGGTAGTGAATGGATACACTACCTACCTAATGTTTGGGGAAAGCCCATTTGGGTGTACCTTCGTCCAAAACTCTTTCCTGGAAACTCTTTCCTGGAAGCCCACAGTAATTAAAGGGAGACAATATTGACAATAGAGACCGGTATGGTGCGGCTCTGGTTCATCCGGGCGTTACATTTTTTTTCCTTCAAATTGAGTTGGCTGCAACATGTCAGGCTGTGGGATTCGTACGTGAAAATAAGGTGTCTGTTGAGGGTGGTTGGCCTTGGTGTCAAAAAATCACGACACTTGTATCATTGTATGGATGTAATGTTAATGTGCCTGAAATGCTGACATTCAGGTAGTGTAATGTTGTATTTATTCATTTTTTAACCTGAGAAGGAATGATCCTAGTCAGTAAGGGCTTCAGATGACACACATAACCTCAACCATGACCAAGTCTAACAACTCGCGATTTGGTTCTTGTTCTCTGAACAAGCGACTAGTGATCAGTCACTTAATTCACCTCACAAACAGAATATAATCGTAACAAAATATATTGTCATATGAATACATACAGATACATTATATACAAATACTGCCATTGTAAATGTGTAACACTTATCTGTTATGTAAGGCTTTTGAAAGGAGATTTTGCATTTCATGAATGTGGTCGAATTGTGGGATGGTGAAGTCTGAGACATTACATATACTTAGTGTGTTACGTATGCACCCAAGAGAGTTGAAACTTGTTTTAGATCAATTAGTCTTGTTGGCCAAGAAGTTCTGTTTCTAATTACCCTGAACTATAATAATAATATATGGCAAATAATGGAACCTTTCTTTGGGATCATTTTCCTCTGTTTTGATCTCCAAGTAGTTGTTGATGTCACTCCAGTGTTTACAGAAATCTGTATCGTGTTTTTTCGTGATAATTTTACATCTCTATCTGATAAAATCCTGGCTTAGATCATGGTAAAACTTGTCTGACACACTCAACAGATGAAGGACAGCCTGCAACACTCTTTACGATATCATAACCATCGTTACATCTGAGAATTAGAATGCCGATACTTTGAGTAACATCACAGTACAATACAACCAGAACCAGAACCTAGCTTGAGTATGAGTATTTTCACTTGTAGAAGCAGATGTCTTTAAAGATAACTTCTGTGAGTTCTGTCAGTTACCAATGACATTTTTGCATCCAGGCACAGATAAATATTGTATACCCGAACATAATGCCAAATGTTATTTAGAATCAAAATAATGTAAATCAGCCTTCGGTCTTCAGTTCAAATAATACATAGGATGATACGATACACTAAATAGGCACTCAACCTTACCATCATCTTTGAAACAAGTAATAATATACTTTAGAACATAAAATATCAACTAGGACAAGGTTCTTACATCTGCAGAGGAATGAGCATAATGCTAATTACCACGAGATGAAAAGGATGAGGTTAAATAAAGAAGAATAGACGTCACAGGACCAAAAAATAACTTATGACAGCTTATTGACTAAATATGTATCCCAAAAATTGGGGTCTTTTTTTTCCACCCCACTACAAACTTTACGACTCAACTGGAAGGTTATTATGAGTGTATGTCACCCCTTTATCGCCATCTACCACTTGCCCACTCCCTCGTAGTAACCTACATTCAGAAAGAATTATCAGAAGCTACTAAAAATAGTTGAAGCGTGACAAACAGTAATCCTTCATTTTGGACTTTGTCGAAAAAAGCATGACTGGTGTGAAGTTAAATAGGTAAAGCATGAAAGTTATTATAGTGAATGAAGCCTATGTTATACATAATGCCATCAAAGACTTATAATTTCACGCTGAAGTAGGCTAGCAGTTTCAAAAGTGGTTCTTTGATTTTAAAATTGCAAAAACATTTTGCATTATGTAGGAATATGTCAACCAAGATGTACATACCACCGGGTTGTTAAAAGTCCTTCTACTCCAACTGGACCTCGAGCATGAATTCGGCTAGTACTTATCCCAACCTGTTCCCGATAAATTGAATCCACAATCACATAATAGGGTGAAAATAAGATAAAAGAAAACTCAATAAGGTTAACTGTAGTTCCCAAGTAAGTTTTCATCAGACATACCTCTGCACCAAGCCCAAACCGAGCTCCATCACAAAATCGAGTGCTTGCATTGTGAATGATAGCAGCACTGGATAGGCATACGGAAATCAATAACTATGTACAATTGACTGTGCTTAACTGTTTGCAGATATTTGACTAAACTAAAACCTTATATAAAAATGAATAACATTTTATGGCTTTACCTGTCAACCTGGTTCAGGAAAATTTCTGAAACATCATGGTCTTCCGCAACAATGCAATCAGTATGTGCACTGTAAACACATCAATGTTCATTGAGATAGATCACCCAAAAAAATGTCTATTTTAGAAAATTTCAATATGAAGGGAAAAAAAAAAGAGAAAACGAAAAGGCTAAGCATGCCTTCCATGACGATGTATATGATCGATTGCTGCGTGAACATCATCCACAATTTCGATCGTGCAAGCCATGGAACTATACTCATGATGAAATGAGCGCGCTTCTGTTATATTTAACAAGGTACTGATTCTGGGTCCTCCATATATAGTAACACCTGCCAAAAGAAAAACAACGACTTAATTGACAGAGTCCTTAGTTGGTAAAGCTCGTAAGCTACTTTATTCAATCTCTAACCAATAACCTTTGTGTTTCATGAACCCCAACAACAATGTGGTCTTACTCGAGCATAATTTTCACACTTTTACCAGTAACACAGAGAGAGATATACCAGTTTGAAAAAGATCATCGTACCGACCCATACATACACTAATTACATAAACTTCTGAGTTAAGCACAAAATACGCAATTACGCACTACCCTAAAGCAGGTAGCCCCCTCAAATGTGGTGTTTTCGTCAAGCCCATTAGTCCTTAATATACACCAGAAAGGGTTCATGTTAGGTTTGGGTATTTAAGACAACTATTCAAAATTTTAGGAGCTTATTTAGGATTTTGAAGCAGTCAACCAAAATTAAAAGTATCATCGACAAAGAAGTAAAATGATCAATTGCACCTCTCAGAAAAATGCTTACTGATCAATTGCTATATTTGTATAGGTTGTGGACTTGTGGTATATGAAAAAGTCTAAGCAGTGACTGATACACTCTGTAAACCTTTGGCTACTTGACAAAAATGTTACAGTATCTGTAGAGAAAAGCAACGTTTTCACAACAAATGAAGTTGTGTTTGTCTTATGTTTTCACAACAAATGAAGTTGTGTTTGTCTTATACTACATCGGAATTAATGTCTTACACCACATTATAAAATGGAAAGCAGGGACACTCAAAATATTGACCAACTCTTCGGAAAGGGGAGTTTAAACATATAAAGAAATACCTTCAGTACGCAGATCAGAAATGAGCTCAGTAAGTGGAGCAGTCTCCAATAGATCTTTATGTACAAGAAGTGTTTCCTGAGAAAAGAAGGGCAGAGCATTAACATAGTTTGTACCAAGAAGAATATGAAGACTTCATACCAGCATGATTAGTTACAAGATACTAATATAGATGCTAGCTTCAACACAATTTTTCAGTATAACACAGATAGTAATTACCATTGCATTACAAGCTGCAGGGTAGTCTATCTTTGCGTCCAATACAATTTGCTTCGCCATTTCCATGTTAGCCGATTTATCAACATAGACATGACAAACTCCATCTGGTCATCATAGTTGCAACTAGTTAAAAAAGCGATTTCTCATCTCAAACAAAATTCAATTGAAAATAGTTAGGTTATATAGCTAGACACACACAATACGCAGTACAAAAGCAGATTCCTTACCAGCATGACCAAGAACAGGAATTTTAGTAGATTCCTTTATTTGGCTAACAAGTGAATTGCTGCCTCTGGGGATCACAAGATCAATCACATCATCGAGCTGGGACAAGCAGAACCAAGTTAGAATCAAAATTAGCATGTAATTTACATCAGATGACATTCTTCAATCTCACCTTTAGCAGATCAGGAATCTCTTCCCTTGCTGTCACGAGTCCAATAAGCCTTTCCCCTACTGTATCTGGGATGGCAGCAGTAATTACCTATAAGACAAAGTAAACCAATCAACATATGAAAAGTGGATTATGTCAATGATGATAAACAACAATAGTTTTTTCATAAATGAAAGAGGTCTCAAAATATAACCTTGTGCAAGATTGCGTTTGATCGCCTGGCCTCTTTCCCCCCTTTTAGGATAAGACCATTTCCACTTCGAACGGCTAAAGAAGCAATCTGTTGAATTACACAAAATGGAAGGGTAAGATAAGAAAATTTAGCCTCACCTAAACTTGCTGCACATAATCAAATAAAATGTATTCATTAATATAAATCAGAGCTTGATACCCGCATGCACCCTAGGAACTAATCAAGCTACCCGCATGCACCCTAGGAACTAATCAAGCTACCCGCATACACCCTCTAACCCAAATTCTATATATTAATTTGCCCATTGTTACAGAAGACTTATGCCAATTCACAAGGAGCCTAATTTAGCCAATCCACCCTGAGCTTCTTCATAGTTTTGATAGATTTGAGGTACATGTGACCAACTGTGGTGCTTTTTAGAGGTAAAATAAACCTCTAGTAAGTAATAACAGAAGGTCTGCATCACAACTAAGTTAATAACAGAATCAAGAAGACCATGCCCTTCTACCAGACATAACAACCAGTCTACCAGAAATTTAAGAAGACCAGCCCTTCTACGCCTCTTCATGTAAAAGAGGCCAATGGTCTCCCATAAATACGTAAATATTCTATTTATACCTGGACTAGCGCATCAGGTCGGGACTCAAAAACAACCAGGAGTACACCCAAGGGACATGTTGTCTTCTCCAAGATGAGCCCATCTGCCAGCTGGAAAAAGAGAAACCATCAAAATTTTGAAGTGATCAATAACCACTAAAAGCTAGTGATTTTAGTTTAAATTTATTATTCTTTGTACAAAACAGAAATAATTCAAGTGTGTCATGTCATATGTTTTCAACGTCTGATAAGAGTCACATATGTAGTATTTAGCATCTCACTTTGATCTGCATGTGCGACAGTTAATAAATTTCGCATGCCTAGCATTTTCCAGAAGTTTCTTACTTATTTTTTACTGCTCACTCTAGCTAATCATATATAAGATCCATTTCCATATTTATTTCGAACGATTCATTTCATATATAGCCTTGGAACCACAGAAAGCTAAGCTTGCAGAGAGAAAATGTCTTCACATCACAATTCTTACCTCTGTTTTCTTCAGAAGACGCCCAATTGGTTCTTCCATGTCTGCAAGTACACGAATTGACTTCGCCAAATTTGAGATCTATTCAACAGAAAACAGTGGTTCATTAATCATTAAAAAAATATAAAACATAAGAACCTATGCTGTCCTTCAAAAACCCTAATTTCCATAATGAAGCTATTCCTTGCCTTTCCAGATTTCAGAGCCAAACGAGATATCAATGGCTTTGTATACCCAGCCATTTGAGCAGCAGTAACATCAGCTTCATTTTCACTAATTATCAAGTTCTCATTTTCCTCCAAAGCATCAGCTATGTCCAGCAATATTTTACTTCTATCATGCGAAGATAGTCCCTGCAATGCAACCGATTCATTGTAAAGTGACATTTGGAATAAAGAATGAAAATCAAGTAGTTTTATTCAAGTAGATGTAACTAAGCATGTCTGGGTGGAAATTATGTGAAAATAAAACGTTCTTATTAGGGGGAAGATGATGTTACCTGTAGTCGTCTGGAACATTCCCTAGCTGCAACTGCCATCGCGCGTGCTCCGACCTCTTTTGGGAACGTCAATAAATGTGCATCCTTATGGAAGAGAGTGCCAATATTTTCTCCATGAAGTACTTTCATGATGTTATCAGTAGCATAGCCACTTCAAGAATAAAGTGAAAAGGATATCATCAGGCAAAATATCATGCTGGGAACGTCAGCACATGTCGTGGCAGTAATGAGCATTCCATTTCATAGAGAATAAATTATAAATTAACCATTAACCTATCCCACTGATTATAATACCATAACTGAACTAAAAAGATTTTTTTTTCATAGAAATAGAGCCTGTTGTTTAGAACCCAAAAACTTAGATTGCTAAGGAATGAAGCCCCACTGCACCCCAAATTATGGACGAATCACACCCAGGACCTCCTGGTACAACCACCAGGGGCCTGTCCAGCTGGGCTTCTGGACACTTACAAAATGCAATAGGGAAACAGATTTATTCATTTTAAACAGTATTTCTAAAGGCGCAGAGATAAACAGAAACAGAAATGGTTCCATGTTCTAAATCGCTCAAGTGAACTAAGGGTTTAAAGTGTATGAGAGAAGAATACCTAGTAATAACAACAGGGGTGCCTCCATTAGCTGCATAGACAGAAGCTTTTACTTTTGCAGTCATTCCACCTCTTCCAACCCTTGATTTGTCGCCAAATGTAATTTGTCCTTCATGTTTTTCTTTCACATATGTGTGAATTAACTCCGAATGGGGATCTCTTGGAGGACCAGTATATAGGCCCTCTACATCACTCAACAAAATAAGAAGATCAGCTTTTAGCTCCAAAGCCAACAGAGCTGCTAGACTGTCGTTATCCCAAAATACACCAGAACATTCCGGTGAATACTGCTCACAATGAGAAAAGAAGAGTGAAGTTAATAAAATGTAACATTGTAACTGAACAATTTGGTGAAAGAAAAATGATGATTAACCAGAACAGTTCTTAAAGATAGTTTTAAACAGTTGAGAACTAATGTTCCACAGATAGCGATTACTACAAAATCTGCTGACAGATTGAAATTTAGTGTGGTTGACCAATAGCCGTCAATGGTGACAGAAAAGTGTGAACGAATATTTTGCTGAATGATACTCAGTAATCAATAGCCGGGAAGGGCAACAAATATCTTAAAAATGTGGTGAGATGAACAATATTCTAGTGAAAGATACTGAGATCGGTATGCATGGATAAACACTCATGAATTGATGAATAGCTTTATTCGCAATTGGTAAAAATGATCTCTGTTATATAAACATTTATTAATAGTTCCTTATAAGACATTGTAACCTATCCTAGAGACTAGAGATTTTGATATGCCTTCATCAAAACCCTATCCTGCAAGCGTGAAAAGCTAAGAGGAGTTTCAAACAGCAACTATTACGAGAGAAGAGAAGAACAAACAAAACAGAAATAAGCGTATTGAAGAGCCAAGTCTAATTTGTAATGCCATGTAAAGAAAGAACAAACAAATTGGTCGGTAGATCAAAATCGCCCCTACCCCAAATGAAGCTATGGATTAACTTTGTCCTTGAGGTTATTGATCCAGATTTTCAACAATGAAAAAGCTGAAGTACAAGTGTACAACAACATAGTAAGGTACATATTTGAAAGTGAGTATTGAAAAGTGTAATACCTCAAATGCCGTTCTCCTGGTACTGATTGCATCATTTTCATTAAAAATAGGAATAACCCTAAGAGAGAGTAATGAGTTAACTGTTTCAGATAGCTGCATTTTGAAGTATGGATCTCTGAAATCATTATCAGTCACAAGAAGCTGAGATGAAGTCACGTCCAACTGCATTGCACAAGAGAAAACAGATAATTAAGATTAATGAGACACACACACACACACACACACAAAAAGCTTATAGCCAGCCATAAAACACATAAGGACTGA
>JABWDY010011585.1:3679-14694 GCA_013358455.1 Thalictrum thalictroides | reverse complement strand
TCTCCATCTTGTTCCATTTTAGCCGTAGGTTTAACTTCATAGACTCCAGGGATAGGGTTAGGTGAGTTTCCCCAATGTTGAGAATTTTCAGCAAGTCTTATAAATAAGTCATTAGCTTGTGTTGCGGTTTTACTAAGGAATTGCCCTTCATTCATAGATTCTACTAAAGCACGAGTCGTAAGGTTTAGACCATTGTAAAAGCACTGAACTAATGTCTCCATAGGGATTTGATGATGTGAACATTGTATTTGTAACACCCCAAATCTTTACCAAGCTTCGAATAATTCCTCTGTATGCTTCTGTCTAAAAGTTTGGATCTTGTTTCTTAACTCTATTGTCCGTGACATGGGATAGAACTTAGTAAGTAATTTTGTGTTCAACTGATCCCAAGTTCGGATAGAGTTTCCGGCTAACGAGTGTAACCATTGAGATGCTTTGTCATTCAGAGAGAACGGGAATAACCTTAAACGAATACCATCAACGCCAAATCTAGTTTCATTAAGAGCTGAGCATATTTGGACGAATTGATGTAAGTGAGTATAAGGGTCTTCTTGCTCATGACCAGAGAACTTTGGCAACATGTTGATGATGCCATAGTGAAGTTTGAAATCTGCTCCATCTTCAAGCGCAAGAAGAACGATGGAATTAGGATGTCCGGTAGATAAGGGAGCAAAAAGATCACGAAGTGGCCTTTCAGGGTTGGCCATTTCAACAGGATAGATCAAGTCGCTACTATCGGAATCTAATTTAAAAGCACTATTTGCTAAGCCTAGAGGACTATTGTCAAGATCGAAATCTATCGGACTCACCTCTAACTTATTAACAACCGAAGGAGTATACCTAATACCAGAGCGTAAAAGCATATACTAAGGTGTTGGTATCGGGCCTTTTCGTGCGTACCCTTTACCAACTATTTTCAAAACTAAGTTAAGCACACAAAGCAAACACTTCACACTTCTAATTATTGAAAATTAAACCTCATACGTGAGATTCGAGTTGTTAAGAGTACACGTACCTTTTTACCTCGAACACGCGCAACCGAGCAAATAATATTCAATATGGCAAAATACGGAATGTAAATACCTTAAAAATGTTTGAAACACGTACCTTGGTCCAAAAACTTAAAATTCTGAAATTTTCCAAGTTTTTGGAAAATCTAAAAAAATTTGAACTTACTGTGTTATTCGCCCCGCGCGAGTTGGCTAAGCCTGGCAACTCGCCCAAGCGAGTTTCATAGAAACTCGAATTTTTTTTTGATTTTTCGACTTTTTTTTTTGATTTTTGGGCGAGCGGTGATGTGCGGGCTTGAATGTGTTGATTCGCGTCTGTAAGTACCTTGGATCTTGTTAGAGCGGCAACGACGCCATTTGACAGTAGTGGTTTTCCGGGATTTCCTTCAGCAGTGCTTCCCGTCAAACCTTTAGCAGTGCTAGCAACCCCAATCTGCAAAAGAAAGTTAACTCTACTAGCACTACTAAATAAATTGCTTAGTAAAAAATAAAAAGAAACCTTTTTGACAACTAAACCAATACTAGAATAAGTGTAGAGGCAAGTATAGGAGTATCGAATCCACTCTTTCCAAGAATTGGGTACTTTGACTACAAACAAGAAACAACGATGATGTATGATGTCATTTATGGATTGATTGATTGATTGTAGAGATTTGATTGATTGAGAGTAATGTGATTGAAGTAAAGAAAAACAACTAAAGTAAAACAAGCAAGAAATACAAAGAATATGGAGAGAAAAGCGGGTTATTACTTCGTTTCATAGGTAAGTTTCCAAATTAACTACTCATGCTTTGTTTACCATGCATCTAACTATAAACTCATAGACAAGCAATAATTAGTTGTGATGAGTTCCCTTGCTCTCGACCCAAGAACTCGACCTCAAGAAGTATTCAAGACCCAACACCTCTCATCTCGATGCCGTCATGCAAGTAGTGAATCACTTCTCTTTATACAAATTATTAACTACCTTCTCTCCCTCGATGCCACGATATATTAACGGGCGTATGAGGCTCGAAAGTCTCTACACATGCAAAAAGATCTCTCTTTTTTTTTATTATGAAGAACAAAGAGCAAAAACTATCCTATGTGATCAATCATAAAATAATTACCTTTCTAGCATGGCAAACATGAATCGATTAGCTCATGGTGATTGTGGTGATGATCATGATAGTAGTAAACGTAAAAGACATAATTAAAAGACAAGTATGTAAAGACAAAAGATTAAATTGCATGAAAAGTAAATATATGATCAATATAAAGAACTTGAACTTGAAAAGTAAATAGACTTGTATTAAAATAAATGGAGCTTGTCGTTCAACATGAAATAATATAAAAACCTAATGATACTTAAATTTAGGATCAAAGCATAATGAATTTCGTGGCTCTTCTCTCCTTATATAGGGAGGAGTCCTTCTAACCCTAGAATTCCTTGAAAATTGCTAGAAAAGAGTTTGTATTTTGTTAGATAACTTGTAGAAAGCTTCTGGAGCTAAACTTTAGTGGAGAGCTTGGTCAAGTGAAGTGGAAGACTCAGTCAAAATCTTGGGTCCAAATTTCTTCTAGAAACATGATTTCCAAGAAGCCCAATGGGCCCAAAAATTGCCTTCAGAAACTGGGTCTGGCCGGTTTTGATGAGTCATTTTCTCCTGATTCCATCTCTATTTTCTGCGATCTATCTTGACAGACTTGAAGTAGGAAGTGAGAGCTTTCCAATGCCTATTTGTTCTTCAAAATTCGAGCTCTCTAACCCTTTCGTTTAATTGCGTCAAGTTGGCTAGTTGAAACTGCATTTTTACCGCATTTTGCTTCCTTTTAGCTTTTCCGGGCGAAATGCACCTACAAACACGTAATTCTAACAACACCAAGCATATCATATCACTTTGTATCATAACTTGAGACAGATATACATGAGTTAAGGGGATATATTTACACTTTTGAGCGCTTATCACTAGGGTTTCTCTCTTGAAAGCTCTTGAAGAAATAAGTAAAATCCTTGTGAAATCCATCTTGATGTGTTGTTTTTATAGTCAAAACCCTAAAAGATCCGTTGGTCAAATTCAGTTGACCAACTACCGTTTTGACCAAGAAAACCGGAGGAATCAGGACCGAACCAGAGCAGAAAACCACAAAATGCCGTCAGTCAGTCGACTGACTGTTTAATTACATTCATGCCACTATTGAGTCATTCGACTGATGAGGAAGCTGGTTGCTAGGACAAAAGGTCAGTCGACTGACTTGAAAATGCCATTTCTCCCTTTGTTCTTCAGTCGACTCATTTGAGAATCAGCTGCCTTCTTGACCTGCATGCTTGACTCGATTTTTGTCCGGTTGTGCTCGGTTGTCGCCGATCGCGTCCATTCTTGATGTCTTTAGCTCCGAAGCCTTCGGACACTTGTACACTAAGATTTGAACCTTATACAAGGACTCATAACTTTACATCATATGTGAAATGTCCGTTTTACCTTTGTTTGTCACAATTCACAAGATATAACATTTATAGTAATTTGTGTTAAGGGTAAGGATAGTTGGTTCACAAATAATAGGCTTATATAAAGGCTCAAATGGGCTCCTAATTGGATAAATAATATATAGGTAGGCCAAAAAGGCTATTTTTGGTTTTCTAATGTTTAAAATTATTTTCAAGGTAAATATATGGTAAAGTCGTCATGAAATAAACTACAAAACCTAAGTTTATATTATACCCACTTAATTTCATCCTTGTAATCAACTAGAAAATAAAACGAATAGACCAAGAACGAACTCAAAAATTAAGCAAGAATTTTGTCCCTCGGGCCCGGATGTACGTAAATACACTCCAAAGAAAGAAAGGCTCAAATCTTAGTTGGGTTAAAAATAATCTCCACACTATTTTTAGGGTTTCCTAGAAGACCAATCAATTTCAACTTGACTTGTGATAATTGACACTATATGCACAAAAATAAGCTAGGCAATGTTTTCGTGAACGAAATATATGTTAAGGATATGCTCTTCACATATTAATGATCATATAAAAATTTCAAATGTAAGAAATTCCTAATCATGGTAATTAAAGATCTACTCTTATCATTGAAAATCACCAAATCTCCCTTTAAAGACAAAAAGAAATATTTTTAGATTTTTGTAAAACTTGTTATAGTCGTAAATAAAACATAGAAAACGTCAAGCTAGGTAATATAATACCCAACCCCAAAATAAAATATGGCATAGTCCTCTATGTGACATATATGATAAATTAAAGGTAGGATATTACTTTAAGTTTGGCGCTAATCTTTATCCTATTTTCTTGTATTTTTCTTTGTCTCCATTTTGAAAGAATTATTCCTGCAAGGTTAGTATACTTCAACGACTAAAATAATTTTTTTTTTTTTTGCGTAATTTACAGAAAATAAACATGTTGTGAATAGAAATGTGAATGATGCATGCAATGAAGGTCTTTTATGGTCAGATTCCAAAAACCAAACGTTTATACATAACTATCTATCAATATAAAGCAAAAATTCTAGCTCGTGATACTTATGTTTGTATACTCCATAAGTACACCTTTGGAAAATAGGGTGGAGTCTTTTTAGATTCATCTTTAGCTACTTTTTTTATTATCTCCTCCCGAAGGTCCTTCGGTAATTCGAGCCAAGTGGCCATAGTGATGTATAAAGGCTATTTTGTGCGTGTGAGCAAATATGTGTATGCAAAATGTATGATATGCACGTGTGTGTGTGCAATTGGCTATTACCTACAGAAAGATAGAAACCAATGTAATAAATAATATAAAATATGTATGCATGCAAACTACACTACTATGTTGCAAATACTTCAATCCGAGTTGGTGAAGCTACTCCCTCCCATTGTGGAGTTAATTTCATCACTATCTCCCGATTCATCATCGGATGGATCATACCAAACAAAATGCCATGGGAAGTCAATTTTGTTGATCACAAAGTTACTTACATAATTGAGTTGCGATATTGACGGGATTTGTGCTTAGCAGTGCCTCCCGTCAGTTTTAGTAGTGCTAGCAAACTAAGCTGCAAAAACAAGTTAAATCTACTAGCACTACTATAAATATCAAATAAATAATTCCCTTGTGATTCTAACAACTAAACTAATCCTAAAATTAGTGTAGAGGCAAATATCGGGGTATCGAATCCACTCTTTTCAAAAATTCGGTACTTAGCTACAAACAAGAAACAACGATGAAGGATGATGTCGTTTATAAAGGGATTGACAAAAGATTGATGAGATTTGATTGATTGAGAGTAAATATGTTTTGAAGTAAGGAAAGTGCAAATAAAGTAAATCAAGCAAGAAATATAAAAGTTTTTGAATATGGAGAAAAAAACGAGGTATTACTTCGTTTCATAGGTAAGTGTCCAAATTAACTACTCATGTTTGTTTCTCATGCATCCAACTATAAACTCATAGACAAGCAATAATTGGTAATAAGTTCCCTTGCTCTCGACCTAGGAACTCGACCTCAAGAAGTATTCAAAACCCAGTACCTCTCATCTAGATGGCGTCATGCAAGTAAAGAATTACCACCTTCTCTCTCTCGATGCCAAGATATGTTAACGGGCGTATGAGGCTCGAAAGTCTCTACACATGCAAAAAGATCTCTCTTTTATTTATCATGAAGAACAAAGAGCAAAAACTATTCTACGTGATCAATCATAAAATAATTACCTTTCTAGCATGGTAAACATGGAACACTTGTAGTAAATTCTTCTACTTACCTAATCCACTTGTAAAACCCCATGAATCAATTACCTCATGGTGATGGTGGTGATGATGGTTGTAAAAGTAAAAGACATAATTAAAAGACAAGAATATAAATACGGAAGATTAAATTGCATAAAAAGTAAAGATACGATTGAAAAGTAATGAACTTGAACTTGAAAAGCAAAAAAACTTGTAATATAATCAATGGAACTTCTTTTTCAACATAAAATAAAGTAAAACCTAATATGACACTTCAATTTAAGATCAAAAATACAATGAATTTCGTGGCTCTCCTCTCCTTATATAGGGAGGAGTCCTTCAAACCCTAGAACTCCTTGAAAATTGCTAGAAAAGAGTTTGTAATTTATTAAATAACTTGTAGGAAGCTTCTGGAGCTGAAATTTGGTGGAGATCTTAGTGAAACAACGTGGAAGACTCAGTCAAAATATTAGGTCCAAATTCCTTCTATACACACGTCTTCCAAAAAGCCCAAAAGGCCCAAAAACTATCTTCAGAAACTGGGTCTGGCCGGTTTTGACGAGTCTTTTTAGCCTGATATCATCTCTTTCTTCTGTGATCTATACTAACAGTCTTGAAGTAGGAAGTGAGAGCTTTCCAATGCCTATTTGTGCTTCAAATTCTGAGCTATCTAACCCTTTCGTTTAATTGTGTCAAGTTGGCTACTTAAAACTGTATTTTTACCGTATTTTTCTTCCTTTTAGCTTTTCCGGGCGAAATGCACCTACAAACACGTAATTTTAACAATACCAAGCATATCATATCACTTTATATCATAACTTGAGACAAATATACATGAGTTAAGGAGATATATTTACACTTTGGAGCGCTTATCAAACACCCCCAAACAACACCTTGCTTGTCCTCAAGCAAGAAAGTGAAACAAAAAGCATAAGGGCGAGAAAGAAATTCATTTAACAAGATATTTACCTTTTCGTAGGCAATGTACGATTGCATTTACCATATGCAGCAAGACCTTAAACCTTTAGGTTCCCCTAATAGGACGAGTTCTAGCCTCGTGCAGGTTTTCCAGGGAAGATACCCACAAACTACAAAGGAAGAGATGATGATGAACAAATTCAAAGAGCAAACCTTCTTTCAACATAATGAGTTCATGCTTACATTATCCATTAGTATAATCAACACTAATATATAAGACTATGCGTTATTTCTCAAGATAGAGATAATCCACTAATCACCTTGACATAACTTATAAAAGTGAAATAATGCCTAATAACATAAATCTCATATCTAAAGATATCTCTACTAAGTTACCTTCAAAATAGTGTTTTGATACAATCCACACCGGGCATACACTGAAAATAAAAATATCACTTCAAAGAATGTATGTATATGTATATGCACCACATATGTGAGGAATGGAAAGAAAAGAGAAGGGAAGCACTACTGAATAAAGAGGACGTCTCACACATTGCATAATACATTAAGAAAAGAACGGACATTGTATGAGTTAGTCTCTTATGAATGGAATGTTGATTACATATAAGGATGTTAGGTATTTCACCTTAGCATTTTCTCATTTACTCGCCACTTTTCACCACATATCACCTTAAATCAATTAAACATAAATAGGTTGTAACTTGGCTTAGGTATTGGCTAGTGAAAAATGATAAAAAGATTTTTATGAAATACCGAAAATATCAATGGTCTTCGAAACTTAACAACTCTTTGAGAACTCTGTAGAATTTCCTTCTTTACTCATTTCTTCACTTTGATTTGTATCTTGTGGAATTTCTTCACTTTCTCTCTTTTCTCTTGAACTTTTCTTTTCTTTTTCTTTTTGTATTTTTCTTTGTTCAAGAGGAGAGACTAGTATACAAAAACTATATCTTCAAACTTTTTGATATGCATAATACTCTTCCTTTCTTGTTTGGAGACACTTTGTTCTCTTTTTCCTTGTAAAACTTGTCATCCTTGACATTTTCGGCAAAATAAGTAATGGATATAATAATTTGGGGTCATACTCCTGATTGGAGTTGGGTGAGGATAATTGGCTAACAAAGAAAAAGCTTATATTAAGGCTCAAAGGGGTTCCTAATTGGATAAATAAGATTGGTAGGCTAAAAAGGCTATTTGGTTTTTCTAATGTTCAAAAATCATTTTCAAGGTAAATATGTGGTGAATTCGTCTTGAGATAAACTACAAAACCTAAGTTTATATTACACCCACTTGATTTCATCCTTGTAACCAACTAGAAAAATAAAATGAAGAGACTAAGAACGAACTCAAAAATTTACTAAGAATTGGGTCCCTCGGGCCCGGATGTACGTAAAGAAAGAAAGGCTCAAATCTCACTTGGGTTAACAATAATCTCCACACTATTTTTAGGGTTTCCTAGAAGATCAATCAATCTCAACTTGACTTATGCTAATTGACACTATATGCACAAAAATAAGCTAGTCAATGTTTTCATGAACGAAATCTATGCTAAGGGATAAAACATGTTCTTGACATATTAATGATCATATAAGAATTTCAAATATACGCAATTCCTAATCATGTCAATTAAAGATCTATACTTATCATTGAAAATCACCAAATCTACCTTTTATAAACAAAAACAAATATTTTCGGATTTTTAATGATTTTTCAATTTTTGTAAAACTTTGTTATAGTCGTAAATAAAACATTGAAAACATCAAGCTAGGTAATATAATACCCCACCCCCAAACAAGATATGGCATAGTCCTCTATGTAACATATATGATAAAATAAAGGTAGGATATTACCTTAAGCTTGGCGCTAGTCCTTATCCTATTTTCTTGTAGATTTCCTTATCTCCATTTTGAAAGAATTATTCCTGCAAGGTTAGTATACTACAACGACTAAAACAAAATTTTTTTTTTTTAGTTAATTAACAGAAAATAAACATGTTGAAAATAGAAATGCGAATGATGCATGCAATGAAGGTCTTTTATGGTCAGATTCATAAGACCAAACGTTTATACATAACTATCTATCAATATAAAACAAAAATTCTAGCTCGTAATACTTACATATGCGCACTCCATAAGAAAACCTTGGGACGTCGGGTGGAGTCTTTTAGATTCCTCTTCAGCTACTTTTTTTATTATCTCCTTCCGAAGGCCCTTTGGTAATTCGAGCCAAGTGGCCATAGTGATGTATAAAGACTATTTTGTGCGTGTGTGCAAATATGTGTATGCAAAATGAATGATATGCACGTGTGTGTGCAATTGGCTATTACTTACAAAAGATAGAAGCCAATGTGAGAAATAATATAAAATATGTATGCATGCAAGCTACACTACTATATGTTGCAAATACTTCAATCCGAGTCGGTGATGTTACTCCCTTCCGTTGAGGAGTTCGTTTCATCACTATCTCCCAATTCATCCTCGGATGGATCGGTGATTGTTCAAATGCCATGGGTAGTCAATTTTTTGTTGATCACGAAGTTGCTTACATAATTGAGTTGCATTCTAAACGGTGATTGTTCAAATGCACCTCCATTAAGGTTCATTACAATGCCATCTTCGTGGTAAACATGGCCAAAGACAAATGCCTAAAATTTTTTTAGGTCATCGGATAGATTAGACAATAGGTCTTGGTCATTTTCGGGGCATATGGTATAGTGATACATCTAAGTCTCCATTTATGCATAATTCCAGGAAAATAGCTTATAGGTCTAGATATTCTCTAGACATGGATCAAAGAAGCCATGGGTATAATGTAAACCCAATCATTATATCCTTCTAACCATTCTGGTCAGAAAAACCTAATCATCTTAGTGATAACCATGGGTAGTACACAAAGTCTTCTATTTGAAAAGATGACATCTAAGATTGCTCTTATTAGTCTAAAGCAAATATGATAGCATGGTTCATTATTATGTAATTCATAAAGCATTTGACATATGTTAGCATTTACTCTAGTTAAATCATTATAACCAAATACATTAGTTGCCATCCATAACAAAACAAGAGATTGATTATTACAAAATCTATTTGTGTCTAGACTACCTTCATTAGGTTGTACACATGGTAATAAAATTTGGGAGAATTTTGTAACATCATAAATCGGGTCATTTAGGTTATACCACTTTTTCATGTTAATATAGCAATTCTCATACCAAGTGTGAGGTAGGCCAATAACTTGACCTATCATACCCGGGGATACGTGTATAAAATCTCCTTTCATTCTAACATAGAAGTTGGTTTTTCTTCACTAGTCACTATTTCTATGTTTGTGTAAAATTCTCTTACAAAAGTCGGTGAATATTCCTCAAATTCCCAAAACAAATGGCTACTCCAATCTAGGTTATCTAGGACTTCATAGTAATGATTCCCCCATGGGGATTTCATTATATATATGTAAGTACGTTCCGGGACTATTTCTCACCATCCGGCTTGTCTACAAATCGGAGGTTTGAATTCCGGGTGTTCATCTAGAAATCCTAAAATACAACCATATTGGCGTAATCTTTCTTCTTTGTTATCGCAAATAATATCCATGATATATAAGTTAAAAGAACACAATTATAAGTATTAAAGTAATGGAAAAGACCAAACGGAGAACGTACCTAAAAAAGTCGGAAAAAAATAATAAAAATTGTTGATTCTGTTGAACTCGAGCGGGGCGAGTTGGCAGGCCTTCCCTACTCGCGTGGGGCAAGTTAGTCTGTAGCGACAAAAAAAATTTACTTGATTTTTTCGACTTCTCTCACTTTGTATAGTTTAAACTTTTTATTCTAAGGTATGTGAGATGGTTTTGGTTAGTCCTTTTGGTATAGACTTATCGTTTGGAGTTCGATTTCGTTTTGAATTCGATTTTTGTGTAAAACTCCAAGTTTAAGTCCAAATTGCATTGTAAGTGTTCTAGGTCATCCGAGATACTTCAAAACTTATCCACGAGTGTACTAGGTCTTCTAGAAACGAGATTTAGTGTCCAACCCTAGTCCAACATATATTTCACTAAATTTTAGGGTTTTTGGACACTTAGAAGAATTTTGACGATTTTCACAAACTCATGTGAGTATAATTCATAGCACTATGTTATTTGACACCCCCAAACAAAGTGTTTGCATATAAGTATGTAATCAAATGTACGGGAATGGAAAATTAACAAAAAATGCTAAAAACAAGAATTTTACTAATAAACTTTCTCATTCATAAAATTTTCAACTAGAACATGAGAAATGACTCAAATTAAAATTTGCAACATTAACATAAAAAAGAAAATACACTTAAACATAAACAAAAGCAAACTTAGAAACATAATTTTTTGAATTTTTTT